>PVKP010001098.1:0-158936 GCA_004027715.1 Plecturocebus donacophilus
ATAGAAAATGGATTTGGCTACCATTGAAACTATGGTTGATTTAGGGAGATTGCACAGAGAATTCTGCTGGATGCATGCTAATTACATTTTCAATACTATGATGTTACTTTGAACTTGAATTCTCAAATGTTCTATGTACTCATATTAATACACATATGATCCTCTTTGGTAATTGTGTTAAATATCACTAATTCTTCATTTACTGCTGAATCAGATTCTAGTCACCCACCTGGTATTTCAGATTTTCCATAAATTTGGAGATCTGCTACAATATCCCTTCACACTTGATCGAAAGTTATTTTTTCCAAATAAGTTTTCAAAATAATCAAAATATAGTTTAAATATCATCCACTATCCAACTTACTCACACCTTTTCCCACATTTTAATTCATTCCTTTGACCTCACCAAGAATACTTTGAAAGTATTACTATCTACCATTATCCTCATCTATTGTCTAAAGGATTTTATTCTTTCAGAAAAGTTCTGAATCATTTACTCAACTTACATTTCCCTAAAATTTATATACAAGGATTTATTATATTTTTATGTGCAAAGATGTTTTATTCTTATGTTCCAGTATATGGATCTTAATTCTTCTTTAGATGATAAGCCAGCTCATGGAGACCTGAAATTCTGTTTTTATCATTTCTGGCTGAGAAGGCTAGATGTAGTTCTTCTATCACATAAAAAGTACTACAGAGATTTGTACATGTAAGCCTAGATGAGTTTACTGTAATCCAGCAGAGTAGATAGTATAATAAAATTAAGAGGCAAAATTTTAAGAAGATGCTAGACTGAATATATCCTAAAACCAGAATTGTAAAAATATAATTTCTAATCTTAGTATGTGCCTCTGACTGTTTAACAGTTGATATCTCACATTCATAAACCACTTTAGGGGAACTAAAAAAAAGCTTTATGCGTAACTGAATGTTTACTTTGCAGCCTTCTACATATTTAAGGAATCTGTGTTTTATAAGCCTACGTCAAAATGCTTGGAGTACTTCTAACTAAAATATGAATACATACATAAATGTTTCCATTGCCTTTATATATTGTCTAAAAATTGTATTTAAAACAAAAAAAAAAATCCATTGGAAAATCAGACACCAGAGAGAGTTTTTAAAGACAATTTTCTCAAGCCACAGTGCTCTGACTCATAAGGCTTGGATAGTATTTTTATTTCTCAGACAATGCTAGACTAGTGGTTGCATAAATACTATTCATTCACACTATCAGTGCCTCCTTTTACCTCATGATTACACCATCATATTCCTCAATGACTAGTATTTTGGTACCAATTGTTATAAATTTCAGGGTTGTCTAGTATAAAATTAGCCCTCTTCCAGTATCAAATGTATTTCACATGCCATCCTAGAATTAACTTATCCTAGAAAAACTAAAGAGAAAGGGAGAAAGCATTATTTAAAATGACCTTGAGACTTTTCTACATATGGCTATTCAGACTTCCAGTGATAAAACAAGAAATTTCTATAAACCTTTCGACTTTAGAGTCACCCAATCCACTCACTCTTCATCTTGATACCCAGTGCAGGTCACCCCTGAGACTCAACAGCTACGTGTACAGCATTGGCTCTGCCCACTCAGCACCGAGCAAAGCAGCCAGCACGTAGTAAAAAAAAAAAAGTCACTGGATCTCGTTCTGTTGTATTTTCTCATCCTCATCTTACTTTTTCACTTTGTTAATCTGTTTGAGAACTCTCTGGCATCTACTGTCTCTCACATTCCTACCTACCCTTCAAAGTTGCTCCCCTTCTTATCATCGCTGTGGAAAACTACTTCATCCTACCCTTGCTCAGGCCCATGAACTTGCACCCAATGTATACTTCCTGTCCCCCTGAGGGGCCAAACCGGATAGTCTATTTATGCTTCCTGGTGTGTCTCCTCTAAAGAGCCTGCTTACTCCTGCCTTTCCCATAAAGGAGGTTTGACAAAAGCCTGCAGTTCCATTTAGTTCCACATTATCCTGTCATCTTGTCATTATTGTTTGACTTTGCTGTGGCCAGTGTCTCCAGCCTTCAGCCCAAGAATTTAGCTGAGCTAATGAATTAAATATTTAATGTGTCAGTTATATGTTTAGATTGGACTTCTCAATAATGTTAATGCCCACTGTTTCTCTTATCCTGAAAGGTGACAGACTGCAAACTGCCTCACAGGGACTTCGGTTTTCTATTTTATTCTATTATTTGCCTTTTGTCGATGTCGCCCTGTTTTCAGCCTCAACATTAAATAAATAGCCAAATACACAAGTGCCAAGAATTGTTGACAATATAACTCTAGAAGCATATGGTGCTAAGCTAGTATAAAAACAATTCTTAGCTCAGTAAGTATTCTTCATTTGAAATTATGTACTATTTCTTCTCCTTCTACTTGAAAAGTCAGCAAACTGGAAGACCAAGTGTTGCCTGGGGATCCAACTTGCATAAAACATTGTGTTGGCTCTAAAGCACTGAGATTCCACAGCAAGGCCAGCAACATATAAACTCCTCTGGCACTCCTACATTATTTATCCCTGAACAGCTAAGGGGCTTTTTGCAAAGACGTCCCTAACTACGGCAAGCATTCACTCTATTTAACGTTTATTTAATTAACAGTGCACAAACACCAATTCTGTGAGTGCAGTGAAGTCTGTGCACATCCTCAGATTTATTTTCTCAATTGATTTGGAAATGCAGTAACAGAATGGTTCTAGGCTTCTTTTCTCACTCAGTTATCCCTTGACACCCAAGTATCTAAAAAGGCACTGGTTAAAATAAGGTAAAACTGACATGGTGACAAGATGGAGGAAAGGAATATCTGGGGGCAAAAGTTGGTAGAGAAAAGCCCTGTTGTTGTTGTTATCCTTTTTTTTTTTTTTTGGGGCGGGGGGGGACGGAGAATAACTCTGTCACCCAGGCTGAAGTGCAGTGATAGGATCGTGGTTCACTGCAACCTCCATCTCCCATGTTCAAGTGATCCTCCCACCTCAGCCCTCTGAGTAGAGAGGTCTACAGGGGCATGCCACAAAAAAATGCCAAGCTAACTTTTGTACTTTTTTTTTGTAGAGTTGGGTTTTTCCATGTTTTCCAGGCTGGTCTCAAACTCCTGGGCTCGAGCCATCCACCTGCCTCAACCTGTCTAAGTATTTGGACTACAGGAGTGAGCCATGGTGCCCCATATTTACACTTTCAAAAGAAGAATTACAATATAATTGTGAAATAATCGAGTATCTTCATTATATAAAATGTCAAGATTTAATCCAGCATCATTTAAGAGTTAGAAAGATGATCTATAGTCACTGTTATTCTAAAATTCTATGTTCAGAATCACCTAGATTGCCTCTAAGTAGCACTCAGTAATGAGACATCAACTGAGGATTATTATATCCTAAAGCACACAGGATAAAACTCAGAGATAAAAAGGAAGCACTCAGAAACTACTATCCACCACAATACATAACTCTAAAAATCTCTATAAACATATGAGAAAGAAAAGAAGCATCTTCTCAAGCAGAATTGAATAAATTGAGGATGTATGTATTGAAAATCTACTTTAGGGTATAAGACTTCTCAGAAATAAAATCAAATCCACGAAAATAAAATTGTTAGTTTGAGAAACATTTGTAAAGTTTTGTTTTGCTGTCATTGTGTTTGAAGCTTAACATTAACCCTCAGTGAAGGAACTGGCTTTCGGAATTGAGATTACATAAAGTTTCTTCTCATTTACAATTGTGAGGAGTTGGAATTCTTATTTTTCTCGTCTGTGGTCCCTTTTCAGTGATTTATCTTTCTTTCTCTCTCTTTCCAATCTAAGATAGGCCTAATAATCACTGTAATATCAGATGACTAAGTTGTTAATACACACTTTTTATTGAGTTACCCTTTTTTGCAGATTTCGTGTTAAATTTTGCATTTATTAATCAATAATATGTATTAGTAAACTTATTTAAAGGTTCACTTTTATTATTCCATTCATCACCAGGGGGCAGCACAATTCCCAGAGTATTTTTTTTTTTTATTCAGAGATAGTGAAAAAGTACAATGGCATAATTGGTACCAATTTCTATTGTAGCTATAGGCATACACAGGATTATTCTACTTTTTATGCAGTGAACATAGACTAAAAACTAGCTGGATTCAGAAAATTGTATCTACAAAGAGGAATATACTTATTAGCAGATACCAAGCATAATCCAAAAAGAAGGAAAAAGTTTCATTAGGTGTGTGTGTTTGTGTATTATTTCTGTAAGGTACAAGAAAAATAAAATTATTGTTTTCTGAATTCCTTTACAGCACAGAAAAACATATAGGATGGCATCATTTCCCTTTACTATATTTGGAAATAAACATAAGTAATACAATGCCTTTGGTACTTTCAAAGATCTGGGGATGAAAGAGATGGGAGAAAAGTGGAGAGATGGAGAAAAGGGGACATTTAAAAGATGAAAAAGACACGGTTGATTTCCTGAAAGATTTAATACATCAAAGATAGCACAGTTTAAGAACAGTGAATAAATCATTATATCTCATGTTTAAATTTGATTTTCTAAATTCACATACATAAGATTTGGAAAGGTAATTTATGATGAATTTATCTTTCACGACATTCCTGTTTATAAGCCTCCAATTGCTGCCTGGAGTATCACCTTTAAAAGTTCACATACACTGACATAGAACTTTCAAACTATTGTGCTCATTACATGTACTCTTTTTTAAAAAATGTGTTGGTCTTTATGGATCCACAAAATAAAATGGATCATAAAAAGTTAAAAGGTGTTGTAAATTATACATGAAAATAAACAACTTATGAAATCTGATATTTGAAAGCAACAAGTCTAAAATATTACCAAAGAAAACTATTTGGCTAATTTACAGGAAAGTTGAAATAGAAATAGCAGCACAGTAGTATACACAGCTAAAATATTTCAAATATGTTATTTTTAATGTGAAAATACTTGTATTTAGAAAAATAAAATATGTACATATGCATACACACAACCCTTCCATTAGCCCTGTTTCTCCATTAAATAATGTCTTTCTTCTTTCATCCTCAAACTGAATTCATTCATTCTTTTTTTCTTTTTTTTCATTCAGTATGCATTATTTTTAGAACTGATTATGCACCTACCCTTAAGATTTCATTGTTTTGTAGAGGAGACTGACATGGTAACAAATGATTCTAACAAAATTGAAATTTGTGTTTCAAGACAATACAAAGTACCATGGGAATAAGAACACAGAAGTCATAGACTATAAAACCCTTGAGGACAGGGAACATGTATATCTTATCAGCAACACTTCTCCAATATCTAAAGGCATACTAGGAAAGCAGAAGGCACTCAACAAATACCTGTTCATTTATAAAATATCTACATTTTTCCAGAATCAGAATGCAAGAGGAAAATTGCAAAGCTGGGCGTTCATTTCCTAGGGCTATTGTAATAAAGTACCATAAACTGGTGGCTTAGAAATATAGAAATTTACCCTCTCACAGTTTGGGAGGCAAGAAATCCTACAAATGGATTAAAGATCTAAACATAAGACCTAACACCATAAAAACTGTAGAAGAAAACCTAGGCAAAACCATTCAGGACACAGACATAGGCAAGGACTTCATGGCTAAAACACCAAAAGCAATGGCAACAAAAGCCAAAATAGACAAATGAGATCTAATTAAACTCCAGAGCTTCTGTACAGCAAAGGAAACAATCATTAGGGCAAACCAGCAACCAACAGAATGGGAAAAAATTTTTACAATCTACTCATCTGACAAAGGGCTAATATCCAGAATCTACAAAGAACTAAAACAGATTTACAAGAACAAAAAACAACAAACGCATTCAAAAGTGGGCAAAGGATATAAACAGATACTTTACAAAAGAAGACATATATGAGGCCGACAAACATATGAAAAAATGCTCATCATCACTGGTCATTAGAGAAATGCAAATCAAAACCACATTGAGATACCATCTCACACCAGTTACAATAGGGATCATTAAAAAATCTGGAGACAATAGATACTGGAGAGGACGTGGAGAAATAGTAACACTTTTACACTGTGGGTGGGAATGCAAATTAGTGCACCCATTGTGGAAGACAGTGTGTCGATTCCTCAAGGGCCTAGAAATAGAAATACCATTTGACCCAGCAATCCCATTACGGGGTATATACCCAAAGAATAATAAACTGTTCTATTATAAAGACACATGCACACGTATGTTCATTGAGGCACTGTTTACAATAGCAAAGACCTGGAACCAACCCAAATGTCCATCATCAGTAGACTGAATAAAGAAAATGTGGCACATATACACCATGGAATACTATGCAGCCATAAAAAATGATGAGTTCGTGTCCTTCAAAAGGACATGGATGAATCTGGAAACCATCATTCTCAGAAAACTGACATAAGAACAGAAAACCAAACACCATGTTATCACTCATAGGCGGGTGTTAAACAATTAGAACACACAGACACAGGGAGGGGAGCAACACACACTGCAGTTAGTGGTGGGGGGTTCTAGGGGAGGGACAGCAGGGGTGAGGAGTGTGGGGAGGGATAATGAGGGGAGAAATACCAGATATAGGTGATGGAGTGATGAAGGCAGCAATCCATCTTGCCATGTATGTACCTATGCAACCGTTCTGCATGATCTGCACATGTATCCCAGAACCTAAAGTACAATTAAAAAAAAAAAAAAAACAAAGCCCTGGAGACCATACTGCCTCTGAAGCCTCTAAGGGAGGATCTTTCTTTGACTCTCCCAGTTTCTCTTAGCCCCAGGCATTCTTTGGCTTGTAGCAAGATAACTCCACTTTCTAATTCCATCTGCACATGGTGTTCTCCCTGCATCTTTGTCTTCACATGACTCTCTTCCTATAAAGACACCAGTCATATTGGATTAGGAATCTACCTACTTCAGTACGATATAATTTTTTCTAATTACATGTACAACAACTTATTTCCAAATAAGGTTATAGTCTACAATACTAGGGGTTAGAACTTCAGGATATCTCTTACAGGCACACAATTCAACCTATAACAATTAACAACATTAATGTTCGCTTCGTCTAGACTCCTTTTTCCCCTCAATGCTACTTTGCCTTACTTCCTCCCCCACAAGATGAGATAATTTTAAGAATCCAGTGGATTGAGAAACAGTGTGCTGAGGAACACAGGTTCAATTTTTGACTCTCACCTTTTGAGATTATCCATTATTTTGCCAGACTCATTCTTCTTGTACTTGGTTTGGCTTTGCAAAATTCCTACAAATTACTATCATTTACAAGAACTGCTTACATTCATGCCTAATTATCATGCAGTAGAATAACAATTATATATATCATTAAGTTCATGTGAGATAACCTTCAATGTAAGTTTTATTTAATTATGGCACTAAACTCTGTTCATGCATGCTTGGCCTTCATAGCAGGATTTCTCAGGAAGAATGTTTGCCTCTGCCACTTAAAAAATAATGACAGTAATACTGGCTGTAACCCTAACCTCCTCCAACAGAAACACTGGTTTCATAACTTGGTACCCACCTTGTCAAAGGTTACTGCAATTAAGTCTATGTTAAATACAATCAATATTTCATCTATTATATATGAATGAAAATGGAATATTTTATTTAACATAATTAAACTTTTTAATTCGCTTAAATAAATGCATCTGTCTGCATCTGTTCTCACTAAAAAAATTCAAGGATTAAGAGTATGAAACGTGATATTCTTTAACAGATATGTTCTAATCTCTTGATTAAGCATTTTAACTGTAGAATTAAATATAATTTAATTAATATATACATTATAGGGGTTTAATATATATATCATGGGCATATAGCAACATATAAGTGCTTTGTGTTCAGCTTTCACACATTTTTGGAGTTACTTTTTTCATTTTTAAAGCTTATAATGTGACGATGTTATATCAAACCAACAATACTGCTGTATTTGTCATCTAATAGGTACAAAATACCTTGTCATGCACGCCATATGTATAACCTCATTTAACTCTCTCAGGATTTGAGTGGTTATTTAAAAATTCTATTTAACTTCTAAATTATAAAAATAATAAACATAAATTTCAGAAAATTTTGAAAATACAAAAAAGTACAAATAAGAATGGTCTATGGCTGGGTGTGGTGGCTCGTGCCTGTAATCCCAGCACACTGGGAGGCCAAGGCCGGTCAATCACTTGAGGTCAGGACAGCCTGGCCAACAAAGTGAAAACCCTGTCTCTACTAAAAATACAAAAATTAGCCATGTATCGTGGCATGTGCCTGTAATCCCAGCTTCTCAAAAGGCTGAAGCATGAGAATCATTTGAACCTGGGAGGCAGAGGTTGCAGTGAGCTGAGATTGCACCACTGCACTCCAGCTGAAAAAAATAAAAATAAAAATAAAAATTGGCCCAAAATTACATCCAAAATTGCCACAATAACATTTTGTAAGAATATTACTAGTTTTGCAAGTCCCAAGTTCCACTCTTATTCTAGGCAATATTGGTCATTTCATTCAATTATATCTAATTGGGATTCTATTTTACTAAATATTTTGTAGCATGAGCTTTACTTCATCACAAAGATTTTCTTTTATAGATGAGCATATTTAATAGATCATAAGCATGTATTGTTTTTTAAATATTTAGTTCTGTTTAGAATTCTCAGTTTTCATAAATCATAGTTAAGAGTTCTGGCTCTAGAATCAGAGTTCCTGTAGTCAAATCTGGCTCCATCATCTATTACTTTTGTGATTTTTGGCAAATTACTTTACTCCTATTCCATTTCCTTTATAAGAGGGAGTAACTAATAATGCCTTGCAGAATTACTGTGATAAATAAAATATTCAACATAAAGTGGTTGGGCATATTTAATGTCTACCACATCCCAGGGCTCTAATGAATATTAGCTATCAATAATCAGGTTTGCAGAAGGTATTATTTTCTACTGCATTCATTTGTTGACTCTCATTTTCCTTTTTCTCTTTGGACTTTCCTTCTAGACTTCTTTGCAAGTGACTCTACCGTAGTCTGCCATTTGAATATTTGCTTGTAGAACTTAGTTCCATTTCTCTAAGATTTCTCTCTGGACATTCCAGTGACTTTCATTACTTTCTTCATACAGATGATCCCCATATTTCTACGTTCAGCCCACATAATTCTTTCTGAGTTTTTCACCCATACATTGAACTGCCTATGGAATATCTCCATTCATAAATTTAAAGGCTCTTCAAATCCAACAGGTTCAAATTTAAACTCATCCTCTGCCCAGAATGAGCTTCTCCACTTGTGCTTCCTCATTCAGTGAATGACCATCAATAGCACTTAGCTACTCCAGGCAGAACGCTGAGTTATTTTCTACTCATCACTTTCCCTTGCCTCACAGAAAATCCATCCTCAAGTCACTGTGATTTCATATCTAAAATAGCTCTTATGTCTTCATTTCTCTGCAGCCACAGTGTCACTACTCTACTGTCAATTTTTGTCTGGATTTCTGTGACATTCATCTAAACAATTCATCCAAACTATTTCACATACTGCCATGTGATTTTTCTTTTTTTTTTTTTTGAGACAGTGTCTCACTCTGTAACCCAGGCTGGATTGAGGCAGCGTGATCAGGGCTCACTGCAGCCTCAACCTCCTAGGCTCAAGTTATCTTCCCAACTCAGCCTCCCAAGTAGCTGGGATTCCAGGCCCGGGCTATAACGCCCTGCTAGTATTTATGTCTTTTTGTAGAGATGGAGTCTTGCTATGTTGCCTAGGGTGGTCTTGAGCTCCTGGCCTCAAGTGATCCTCCCACCCTGGCCTACTAAATTGTTGGATTACTAGCATGAGCCATGCCAGGTGATTTAAAAAAAAACAAAACAAAACAAAAAAAAAACCCAGTTCTGATTATGTAGAACCAAAAACTTAAAGTCTGTCAGTAGTTTCCCTGAGTTCCTATAAGGAAAGCCTTAAAAGGTCATGCATGCATCATATGGCCTCTCTTTGACCTGCCAACTTTACTGCTTGTGTAACCCTAGATTCAACCTTACCCAGTAAGGACTCTTCACTCTAGCCATTCTGAACCTCTCTCAGTTTCTCTCACTTTAAGGCCTTTATACATGCTCTACCTCAGCTGGGGCATTAATTCTGCCTTTTATTCATTAAACTAACTTCTTACTCACTTTCAGGTCTTAGCTGATGGTCAAAATATTTTTAGAAAAACACAAATAGTTTTTTTTTTAGATCAGTTGTTATAGTTCTGAAGTTCCATAGAGTACAATAAATGTTATAGTATGACTTACTCACACTATGAATAACTATATTTGCTTAGTTGCAAAGAAAATTATTTCTAAGAATATATTTTAAACCTGATAGAATGTTTTCCATTGTCCAAATTCCACATGAAATTGTGTGTGTGTGTGTGTGTGTGTGTGTGTGTGTGTGTGTGTGTAATCAAAGTCAGAGTTACCTGCAATGGCAAGTCAGAGTTTGTAGGAGGAAGTACCAGGTGTGAAGAAAAGCACAAATTGATTTTTAAGGAAGAGATACAATGGTACGCTTCAACACATTCCACCACTTTGTGAAAATAAACCAGGCATAAGCTGATGAATGTTTTTAGTCTCTACCTCAGTGAGAACTACAGAAAACAGACAACTCTGCAATAGGTAAACTTTTTAGTAGAATGTTCCCAATGACTGAGTTTCCATCTAATATTAGATAGGTTCTTATTATCATCCCCCAAAACCAAAATTTTTAAATTATTTTTCTCCACCCCTGAAACATCTTAACATAAGCTATATTTGACAGCTTTATGTACTGCCAGTGATAAGAAATATATAGATCACTAGCAAGTTTATTTATGCTTCAATTAATTTGAAAGTCCACTACCAAGAGTGAACATTAAAATGAGGATCCCAAGATTCTAATACTGATGTTCAGAACCTTAACTTCTTTCCTTTAGGTGCTAAAGTCCAAAGAAACTCTACAACAAAAGTAGTTTTTGTAGCCTCTAAACTTTCTGCATCCAATCCTGAGAGATTTTACAGTCACTCTGCTGTCTAGGAGAATAAACTACAGCTCAACCAGATATATTCTGTATTTTCCACCCCCAGATCCCAGATGACTCCTGTCCTACCAAATAAGGTTATTAACTATTGTGGATTGCATTTTTGTTCCCAGTTCTTCTCTCCTGCACAGCCCTATTCATGCCATTTGTCATGTGACTCCACTTCCCCCCTCTGAAGGTAAAGTGTATTACCCCACCCAACTGACACTGAGTTTGGCCTTGTGGTGACGTGATTAGGTCAACAGAATATACACAGAAGTAAGAGTGTGTAGTTCCATGCTTAGGCATTAAGAGGCATCACATGTTCCACAGTTCCCACATTTTACTGCTGCTAATCTCATGGGAACAGATCCCAACAAAGGCAAGAGACACTTGAGGGAAATCAGCAACTTGATCCAACTGGATTAGCCGATCTAGAGACATCTGACAAAGAATAAAATCCTTGTCTCAAGCCACTGAATTTTGGGATTGTTTGTTATGCAGCATTACGATGGAACATGTTAACTGACAGAAGAGCCTACTAAAAATTTTAACCTTCATCTTCATTTACATCTTCTCTAAAAATATTGGCATTTCAAAAAATAAATCTTGGCAAAATACCAATTTTGTCTAATCCAGGTTCTCTGTACTTTAAACCATATTAGCTTTCCATGGCCAGAAGTCTTTCTGCCCAAACGTAAAAGACTTGTTTCCCAAAGTTAGTAAAACACAAGACTGACAATAAGAAAAAGGTCTCTACTCTTGTAAGCCTGCCAAACAGAACGTCCAGAAACATCCTTCAGTGGCTACTTACTGACTTTAAATAAATTCCATATTCTTTGAAACACAGAACATATGCAGTGGTATGTACATAATTGTCCCTAAGTGGGATACTTAGACACATTCTGAGATAGAGCACAATAAATCCCATGAAAAGGAAAACACAGTGTATTATAGCCAACATCATACTGTTCTGTTTTACTCCTCTTAAATTCAACCATTAGGTTAGTACAAAAATAATTTGCAGTTTTTACCATTGAAAGTGATGGCAAAAACCACAATAACTTTTGCACCAACCTAATATTATAACTTCACACATGAATATGCTATAACCATGTGAAACAGAACTCTTATGTCCTTCTACCATATATTTTGTGGCACAGTCTAGTTCCAGTGAAGTTTCCATATAACATCATATAGAAATTAGAATGTGTGAATATTATATATGAAACTTCACAAACTATTCTATCTCAGTAAAAATGCTTTTCTATCCCAGTTAAAAAACAAAGGCAGATTATGAAACTGTAACTATTATATGGAAAATCATTCGCTTTTAAACACAATCATTTGATATTTAAGAATTATCAGTGACCTATTGCTTTAAACAACTAACAATACCTACTCTATGCCCCCTAACCCCCACAATGGCTAGAAAGGAATATTTTTAGGGTATTATTTCCAGAACAGTTACTGGCATTAATTAGGCCCAGAAAAATACTGATGGGTGAATGAATGAATTCCTTCAGCAATGGCAATTCTGCTAAGATTTCTGTTCTCTGTCTTTACACTGTATTAAAAGGGAAATCACTTGTGTACAGAAAAGGAAGAGAATGATTCTCATGACTTAAAGGATATATACATATTTTAAGCTAAACAACAAACTTTGACCATGCTAGCCATCCCTTAATATACAAGAAAATTATTGATTTTTCTATAAATTTGGGAAACTGCGGATTTTATCTACGAGTGTGTGTGTGTGTGTGCATGCGCATGTGCGTGCGCGCGCATGCGCATGTGTGCACACACACTGGGGAGATGTCTTTTGGAATAAAATTTATTTCAAAAATCAAAACATGCATGTAGTTTTCTTTGAATATTACTCATTCGAATCTATGTATCACAGTATTTAATATGCTAGGAGTTGAAAAACTGACATGTTAAAATAGCACAAAGACATGTCTAGGCTAGTTACTGTTGAGTGGCACTTAGTGTGGATTTACTCACTGGAAACCGTCCTTGATATGCTGCCTGTCTCTTCCCAGTAAGTGGCAGTGAAGGTCAGTGAATCTAATTTGACAATAATGAGCCCTGCTCTGCAATGTGTTATAATATTGTGTCTTTACTTCTTTTTTTAAAAGGTATCAACCAATCAAAAATGCTGTTCAATGACATCAGGGAAACCCCAGGAGAGCTGGGGAGAGTTAAAGAACAGTACTCTCTTATTTTTCTTTTCCAATAATGGAGACAGAAGAGGTTATGAACCTGTTCAATATGCATTAAAACACAACACAGCCTGATAGGAATGTTTTAATTAATAACAATTATCTTCTGCAGAATTGTGATTCAAGCCAGGTCTCTGAGCATGAAGGAGAAACTTGACACTTGTGCTTCTTTGTGGACACAGAGATTTTAAGCAAAGTTAATGGAAACTCAGCGGATGAATAGTGCCGCAGTTCCAATGTACTGTAAAATTACTGAAATGATTTCAATGTCACAGGACTACACTGCATTGCGTTTATGATTATTACCACTTGCTACGCTTTAGTAATATTTTGTCAAATGTTTTAAAGCTTGTCTTAAGAAAAAAGTGTGTCTTTCAGAGAAAAATGTTGATGCAACTAATAATTCATATTATATTTACCCACATATACTATGCACATTTTAAATACTCTATGTATAATTTATATATTTAAATAATTATTATAGAAAAGGTTCAAAAGTTGGAATGTTGACACAAGGATAATGGACTAATAGTCACATTTCATCTCAATGTCTTTGCAAATCTTATTCTATATCCTGTTTTTCTTTCTCAAAAGATGATTCTGAAACAGGATTTGTGAGAATCACATTTTGGGTATATGTTTAAAATATATATTTTGGGGCTCAACCCCAAACCTTCTGAGTCAGCATCTCCTGGGGCCGAGGCAGGGGTGCACCTATAATTCTGCCTTTTAACAAGTTCTCCAAATAATTCTTGTGCATTATAAAACCCAAAAAGCAAGAGTCTCTTCAACTGGCGACCACAGAATACAGGGGTCCATGAGCTTGAGATGGGAAAAACAGACACCTTCATTTTCATTGACCTCTAGTCGAAATTTAGCATTCCCATCAGTTATGAGTGTAGCCAACAAATCAGAGTAGTTTTAGATATCTGTGTCATCAATAAATATCAGAGATATGTTCCTATATTACAGTTGTAAATATTGCAAAATATTATTGACATTGATAACTACTTTGAAATTGTTATTAAATTTTCTGCCAGAGATTTTAATTATAAAATGAACACATACATTACTATATCAGTAAAACAATTAATGATATTTCAACAAATGTGTTTCAATATAACTGGTGTCCTTTGCAATTTATGCATTTTATTTGGTGTATTTTTAAAAAATATTTCTGAATGGGGCCCATAAACTTCACCTGACTATCATAAGGGTCTGTGACACACAAATTCAAGAACTCCTGTCTCAGCAATCCTGAGTCTTGTATTTATTCAGAGGGAGAAGGTAAGAGTAGAAACAGCTACAAGAAAGCTGTGTCTCTGAATCAAACAAACCCTCCCTGGCATTTCCTCTGAACGGATATATGTGTGGGAGCATAAAGGAAAGTGGCTTATGAAATTCCAATGTGTTTAAAAGTGGGGAAAAAAAGGAAAGGAAAGCAGGAACAGAAACACCTGTCAGTCATGAATGGCTTCTTGGCGGAGTTCATCAGCAGGGGAGCTGAATTTGATCAGTTCTGCCATGATTAGTGTCACTGCAGTCAAGTGTAATTCCTGTATAAATAGAAGTGGTGGATAGGAAAATAATTCGGTCCATCCCTCCAAATTGTATCAGTCAGCACAGACATCAAAAATTGTCAGCCCGAGGTGGGGAAGCACGCATACCCAACCAAGCCTATAATTGTATTCAGTATTCAAATATTTTAAACTAGAATATGATCTTCGACATAAGACCGAGGAAAAATCATTGTTGATTGTGCAGGTCACTGAACTGCAAAAACAGCATTTGTGTATTTTTCACTGTCTTTTTGGTAAAAGTGAGCAAATGTAAGTTTTGTATTTTGTCACTTTTTTTGCTAAAGGGTATTTTTCTTTCAAACTTGCCTGTCTTCTAATACCTTAGCTTAGTGTATGAAATCTCCATCCAATCAGTTGTCCAAGACAGAGATACACTGGCCTCCTTTCTCTCCTTCATCAAACAGATCACTAAGTCCTGTTGCTTCTATCTCCCTAACATCCCTGAAAGGAATTCACTTCCCTTAGCCCACTGCTGCTAGGTTAATTTAGATTATTATTATTTTAGCTAGAATTACAGGAATGGACTCCTAACTGGTCTCCTGTGCTTTAATCCTGTTGGTCTGCAAATTTTTCTTCATATGTTCATAAAAAAATTTTTTTTTGAGATGGAGTCTCACTTTTGTCACCCAGGCTAGAGGGCAATGGCGTGATCTTGGTTCACTGTAACCTCTGCCTCCCAGGTTCAAGCAGTTTTCCTGCCTCAGATTCCTCGGTAGCTGGGATTACAGGCGCCCACCACCATGCCCGGCTAATTTTTGTATTTTTAGTAGAGACAAGGTTTCTCCACGTTGGTCAGGCTGGTCTTGAACTTCTGACTTCAGGTAATCCGCCCACCTCGGCCTCCCAAAGTGCTGGGATTATAGGCGTGAGCCACCACAACTGGCCAAAATAATTTTTTAAATGCATGTCTTGATGTCATTCTCCTGTAAAACACGTCTATGGGATTCCACAGCTCTTAGACTACATACCAAACTTCTTAAAATGCCATATCAGCCCTTCAGGATCTGGCTTAAATTTCTAGTGTTAGCACTCCCCTGTCACACTGTAGACTTTGACCTTTTTCCCAAGCATGTCTGGACCACGCCACATGATTTCCCTCTGGCTAGAATGATCTATTTGTCTGACTAACCTCAGCTGATATCTCCGGTGGGATGTTATCCCAGGCACCTCTAAGTGGAGTGAGATGGCCTCTCTGCGTGTTTGCATAGTATTCAATACGTATCTTTTTTATTGTACTTATTAGATCAGATTGTATTTGCATGTTTGTTGCTGAATTAACTGAATTAACCAGGTTTTGTGTCACTACAACATATTTAATGTACCTAATTTGAGATTAAATCCAGGATAGTTCTTTTCAAAAATATTTTATATTTACTTATAGCAAAATCATTTTTAGGTATCATAAACTTTGATCACATTACTGTTCAAAGGAAGAAGAGTGGACTTTTTTGAAACCAGTAAGAAAATTAATTCTATATCTAATATCTCATTAGATATTATAGACTAAAATCTCATTATAGACTAAAACTATGCTTTAGTAAATTTGGAATAAGAAGCTTGTTTATAAGGCTTATCAATTGATAAGTCTTATTAACGAAAGTAAAATCCACATGTATAGAAATTTGTTTAGTGCCTGGCACACAACAGGGCTCAGGAAATATTTGTTAAATGAATGAATGACTAGTTCTTCCTAAGTCTTTGGACTAGTAGGCACTTAGACTGGAGGTAAGGAGACCAGAAGGGGAAAGAAGCCTGCTCTTAACACTCTTGACACTGTTCTTAGTGAAACTAAATATACAAACCTGATTGTGTCACCATGTTGCCTGTACAACTGAGATAGGCTCCTCTGATCTACAGGACAAATAGCATAATCCTGGGGATGAATTAATAATAGTGATGATAAAATGAATTTTTGGTGAACACCTACTGAGTATAGTCACTGTGCTAAGTACTTTGCATTTGTCTCACTGACTCCTTTGAACAAATTAGGAAGCAAACAATATTACATCCATTTTCCAAAGAAGAAAAGCAAGATTAAGCAACTTGCCTAAAGTCAGATGGATAGCAAACACAAAAATAAAAGTGAACCACAGTCAGATTCCTGAGCACACATGCTGAAGCTTTTTACTATATAAATCATGAAACATTTAGTTCTAACCTATCTCACTAGCTACCAACTTGTTAAACACCCATCTCTTGACCCCATTGTTTCCTAATCCCCAAAGTCCCAGCACATTATACTGGAAATACTGAAAATGAACCATGTTGTTTTAAGACCTCTGTGAACTGCACATTTTATTTCCTTTGCCAAGAATTTCCTACCCCTTCTCATCTACTCAAAAAGTCCCTATCTATCCATGTTTTAATTTCAATATCTTATATCTTCTACTCTGAAGAGATATCTCTGACTCTCTCAACAAGATAATCTTTTTGGGCCTCATTATACTTTGTAGTATATTATATATGACTTTATTAAGTAATTCTGTTTCTCTGGGCCACCCACATCCCCAAAAAACAGAAAGTGAATTCTCTAAAAAGATAGACAATGTACAATTCACTTTTGTATCCATGATGAGCTAGCCTAAGTCCACAATTCAGCAGAGGCTCATTAAATATTTGTCAATATGAGATTATGGTGTGTGTTTTCAGAGAGGATATGCTTAGGAATGATGATTTAACAAGAATAAGAAGTGCTCGTCAAAATGCTAACAATGCAAGAGAGAAGAAGATATGCAAAAGGTAGATACAATATTATGGCATAAAGAGTGGAATGAGATTCTTAATATAGGGGAAAACTAGATACCAGTACATCAGTGTTTGATAATTAAATAATATGATAATGTTCTTAATAAAGAGTCTACATGATAAGTGAATCACTGAATTGTGGTCAATATACTATTTTTGAGTATGCAGGTAAGAGAATGCACCTTGGAAGATTTTTTTTAATCTTGGAAAGTATATAAAAGAGTAAAAGTCAGTCACTGAGAAAATTAAGTATTTATTCCACAGACACATGGACTTAGAAACACTTTGCTGAGCCAATTGCAGATGCTGATCCTCAGAAACTATAAAATTATAGGTGTTTGCTGATTTAAGGTGTTAAATCTTGGTGTGATTTTTTTTTTTTTTTTGGATATAAACAGCTAATACAGGCCGGAATCATATATAATTCCATGACTTTGTTATCTTTCAAGTATTTCCTTATTCTTGATGCCTACACTTTTCTCAGTGTCTCAGAGGGACAACTAAATTGCCACTATGGATTTACTTCTTACTAAAACAGATGTCACATTCGTATAATGTAGATTTTCATATGTATTACTTATACATTTAAAAGAATTAGAAGTTCATATATTTTCAAAGAAAAGGAACTCATCTAATTGCCAGCCTGAGTTGCATAATGTGGATCTCACGCTGTGGCAGTTGCTGCTTTCCCAAGTTAGGTATGACAGGCTAGTTGCAATTACATAAATGAATTGTTTTCTATCATCCTCACTGGTGCATTAATGAAAGCCTGCACAATTAAAGAAAAGATCACACTGCTTGAAGAAAGCAAGGTGACCAGTTTGAATCAGTAGACGAATTAAAATCATTCTACTAGTACTATTTTCCAACCCAGCAATTGCTAACACTGTTCTGAAATGCTATATATATCCATATTCAAGGATCTTACATACTGTGAGCCAAACTTATCATTAAAAATGTGATAAATGGCTAACATACTTTTCTTAATTACTCTATAAAACTGACAAATGGAAAATTTACACAATATTAGAAAAGGAAAAACATTATTTTTAGGGTTACTCTATATCCAAAACCTTAACGCTGACTCCTTCCTTTACAACAGGTTACTCAAGACAAATCGATGGCAAGCCCAAATGCGTTGTCTTGACACTACTCAGTTTCTCCTGTTGTCATTAGTCATCCTATTCTCTAGCTAAACTCCTATTCTTGATTTTAGCATAACCCTTTCCTCAGCAGAGTGAATATTTCTTGTGAACTCTGGGTTCAACTAATGCAGGTAAGGCAAGAACCAATTAGTGTCATAACAAGCATAAGGAACTCTAGATTGGACACTTCCGGCTAGTCCTTTGCTTGCAGGAGCCTGTATGATAGCTATAAACTCAGAAAGGTAACAACTGAGGAAGGAGGAGGTGGCCAATGCCTATTTAAAAATAAAAACTGTTTATCATTTATTTATAATCAAGTGGCTCATAATTGTCCCTCTCCCATACTCAATTTTCTTATTTCCTGGTAAAGAGGGTGAACTCTATCCACCAAGTCCTCTGTAGTCAAATAAAACCTTTTTATAAAATCTGTATCACACACACAAAAAGTCTTATAAATGTATATGAGTGTGAATGAAAACACTGAAAAATAAAATAACTATTTCCTATATTCCACTGGTCTCTAAGTCTACATTTTTATGACGTAATCACAGTGTGGTTACACATTAGTATTGTATATGTTTCTCTAAGAAGAAGAGAGATCGGTATCCAATGTTAAATTCTACTGAAAATTCATGGGTCTAGGTCTTAGGGCTCTTCTCTTTTTAGAGAATTTAACTCTTCATGAATTCTGTTAATCAAGTTACTTGGCTGGCTATTTCCTACCAAAGCCTAAGGCCCTCTGACATCTGATAATCTCTTCTTAATTGATACTTTGACTTTTATGAAATATCTGCACAAATGTAGCCCTTACTAAGGGTAGGTTAGAGAAGGGAAGGGGAAGCACTTCATTTCAGAAGCCATTATGCGTGTGTTAATATTTGAAAGTAGAAACTTCAAAAGACAGGTAACAAATTGTCAAAGAAACACTGCAAATGCTAACGAAGTCGAGAGTCAAATAAAATTAAAAAGGAAAACATGCATTACTAAAAAGTAGTATGTTTAATATTCCATAAATATTCATAAATATGTCATATCCACAAGCTTATAATGCTAGAGGTTCAGTATTAAAAGAAGGAAGGCTGCTTAGAACAGGAACACAAACAACAATAATAATAAGCCAAAGTCTTTAATCTTCATCAGCCACACAATTGAGATCACACCGAAATATATCTATACAGTCTCTTTCACTCATCTATCCTCATATTTAATATTCACTGAGTACAAAGAAAGTTTCTATATAATCTCCTTTATTAATACTTCACTATGAAGTGTCCCCATACTAACATAATTAACTTTACCAGAAGTTATTATCATACCCATCTGCCTAAATTTTCAATTATCTTTGTCTCTAGACATGAGTAGCTACCTTGTGAAATGATATTACCAGGATAATTCCTTCATATTCAAAATGCCTCCTTTTCTCCCATAGCTTGATGCAAATATAATGATTAATATGAAAGAGGAGGAAAAGTTATATGCTAAACTCAAATCTTTTGTATTGGGAGTCTGTGTCTTAAATTAAGCCTTTCTATCTCAAAGGCTTCATTTTGGTAAAAACCTTCAGTTCTTGAAGGATCATCTTCTATTCCTTTTTCATCAACTATCTTTTAGATAAGGAAAAGACATCTTATATTTAAAGTAAATTTTGAATGAAATTAAAAGGAAAGTGCTTATTGTTAGCCATCTGGCAGTACACTAGTCCTGAGTTATATGACCATAAATAGTATAGGAATTCAAAATACATGAACAAATCCACTACTAAACCTTAACATTTGGTAAGAAGTGTAATTTTGTGATAAAAAAAATATTCTCCTATGAGTTGGGACTAATTTTTATAGTAACACATATGATCTAAAAATTCCTTATTAATCTTTGCTTCCATTTTTCATCAGTTCATAAATGACAATAAATAGCAAATGTTGATGAAAATCCAGAGCAACTAGCACTCTTACATATTGTGGGAATATAAAATTGTCGATTACTTTGGGAAAAAATAGTCTAGTAATTTCACATAAAACCAAATACTACATCTATTCTGTAACCCAGCAACCCTACTTCTAGGTATTTACTCAAGAATATGAAACCTATGTATGCAAAAGATATTTGCAACAATAATAACAACACATTATAAATAACAGCCTAGGTATAAATCAAAGGGAAAATTAACAAATAAATTACAGTATATTCATGTAACGAAATACTACTTATCAATGAAAAGGAGCAAATTACTCATACATGCACCAACATAGATAAACCCCAAAAACATTTTCCTTAAAAAACTTGGCCAGGCGCAGTGGCTCATGCTTGCAATCCAGCACTTTGGGAGGCTGAGGCAGTCGGATCAGGAGGTCAAGAGTTCGAGACCAGCCTGGCCAGTATGGTAAAACCCCATCTCTACTAAAAATACAAAAATTAGCTGGACTTGGTGGCATGCACATGTAGTCCCAGCTACTAAGGAGGCTAAGGTAGGAGAATTGCTTGAACCTGGTAAGCAGAGGTTGCAGTAAACTGAGATTGTGCCACTGCACTCCAGCCTGGGAGACAGGGCAAGACTCTGTTTCAAAAAAAAAAAAAAAACAAGAAAAAAAAAAAAAAGAAAAGAAAAAGAAAAAAAGAAAAAATCTTCTACAAAAGTATAGACTGTATGATTTGAATTCAAATAAAATTCTAGAACAGGCAAAATTAATGTTGGTCCAAAAAAATCAAAATAGTGTTTACATTGGGAAGTGAGGGAGAGAACACTGGTAAGAGATATGAGGGAATTTTGTGGATGATAGTGACATCTATATCTTGATAGGGATTTGCATTACTCAATTGCAAGTACTTGATAAAACAGTGAATATGCACTTAAGATTTGTATAATAAATTATATATATTTTTTATATCAAAAGAAAATGCTACAATCAGATACTGAACTTTATTGTTATTATTATTTTCTTTTTTGTGATACAGAGCCTCACTCTTGTCACTCAGGTTGGAGTGCAGTAGTGCAATCTCAGCTCACTGCAACTTCTACCTCCCAGGTTCAAGCAATTCTGTTCCCTCAACCTCCTATGTAGCTGGGACTACAGGCACGTGTTACCACACCCAGCTAATTTTTCTATTTTTAGTAGAGATAGGGTTTTGCCACGTTGAGTAGTATGCATGCTAATGTATTTCTGCATTTCTGATTTCTTTAATTAATTTGTTGATGTACAAAAAATGCAACAGAATAGTGGATAGAGGGCAATAATGGGTAGAAATATGATAACACAAGTTTAATAAAATTAATGGTTTTAGCTAAATAATATATTCTGTCCAATGTGCTCTTTGTAGTAACATTCACAATAAAATGTTAGGGTAAACTGCAATGCAATTTACCTTTTAGTCTTATGAATTAAGGAATTAATACTTTTGAATTTCAGATAAACAATTTTATAATAACCAAAGAAACTCTTCAGTAGTTCTCTTGGTCTTCTCAAAAGATTTCTCTTTGTGTGCTTTTGGTAGCATTTGAGAACAGGAATGCCAAACCTTTTACTCACATCAGCATTCTCCTTCAATTTCAAACTAGGTAATAATTCAGTTTCTTTACTTCTGTTAGAATCTCAGAATAAGAGAATCTCTTATCTATGAAAAGAAATCCTTACCAATTTTATGGCATGTGTTTTGCTTCATAGCTTCTTGTCCATCAACTTTAACATCAATATGCTAAGAAACAAATGAGCCCTAAATGCTATATGTATATTCTAATATTTCATGTTTTTTCTTCTTAGGTTTCCCATCACCCAAAAGCTGTTTTTCCAAGGTTTTCTTTCCATAGAATATGACAATTGAAAAAAGATAAATGACATAAAGACACTATTCATTAAAAAGGGTGAAGGGGCTAAACAAAACATTGTTTATCCTTAATTTAACAGAGTCACTGCTACAAAGCCTAGAGCCATTTGCTGGTGTTCTGAAGGGGTCTGAGACTCAACTCTTGATCTAACTCATAGATAAGGAATTGACTTTTACTTTTATAAATCTTAGAATAGGTGATGAGAATTCTATTGATTAGTCTGTAATAAACTGATGATGGCTCTTAGAATAATGAATACTTTTAACTGAATCATGTAAGCTAATATAATTTCAGGTGGCACATGAAAAAATTGAAGCATTTAAGTATTGTGTCTTCCTTGTCACTGGAGTTCTACCATTAAAAGCCAGTCATACAAATAATATGATGGTGTTTTTAAATAGCTTATGCCTTTCTAGCTTAGTATTAATGCCATAATTTTAGAAAAGACCTTTTGTGCATGGCATAATGATCATTTTTTTTTTTTTTTTTGAGGCAGGGTCTCACTCTGTCTCCCAGGCTGGAGTGCAGTGGTGCAATCGCAGCTCACTGCACCCTCAACCTCCTGGGTTCAAGCAATCCTCCTGTCTTGGCCTTCCAAGTAGCTGGGACTACAGGTGTATACCCCTATGCTAGTTACTTTTAAAATTATGCTTATTTTTTGTAAAAATGAGGTTACTTTATGTTGCCCAGGGTGGGTCTTGAGCTCATGGGCTCTAGTAATCCTTCTGTTTCAGCCTCCCAAAGTTGCTGGGATTATAGTTGTGAGCCATCTTGCCAGGCATGAACGATTTTTGATATCAAATAGGCTGATATTAGACATATAACAAAGGTAAAGTTAGACACATATAGAGCTGCACTGTCTAATACAGTAGCCACTAGCCACATGTGAATTTGACATATGGCTAGTCTGAATTGATATGTGCTATCAAGTATAAAATATATATTAGATTTTGAAGATATAGGATTTTTTAAAAATATATAAAGTATCAAAAATGTATCAATTTAATATTTTAGATATGTTTACTCCAAGTATGTTACTAAACTAATTTCATCCATTTATTATTCATTTTTAATGTGGCTACGAGAAAATTTAAAATTAGATTTGTGGCCCTTATATTTCTAATGAAAGTGCCAATGTAGAGATTTGTCACCTGGGATAAATAATTTTATATTTAAACACAATATTTCCTTGACTTTGAAATACTATACAAACAAGGGGGGTAGAAAAAAGATATGACTAAATATGATTCCATTATAGGAAAATAAATAAATAAAATATTATTTCTACCTGTCGTTAAGCTTCTATCTATCCATCAGATAGCTCTCATGCAATTCCTCATTTCGATTTTTAGGCAAATAATCCCTTTTTCTGTCATACCAGATGATTGGAAAAATATTGAACAAATGGTTTTCTGCCTATTCTCAACCTCTTGTCATTTATTTAAAGAAGAATTAAACCTTATGAAGATCTAATTTGTGCTAAAAAATTATTTTTGCTTTGGTCATTTTGAATAAAGAATCTGCATCCATTTTGCTTGTGCTTGAGTGTGTATATTATTATTTAAGCAACATAATCTACTATTAAGAACTATTTGTCCTTATGGACAAACTGGACTTTCAAGAAATTTTTCTTTTCTACATTTTAAATGGTCAAATAACTTCAAAGAAAACATGAGTATACTTTATAATAATCTATTTTACATTTAAAAATAACTAAAAGAGATAATTCAAATGTTTCTAACATAAAGGACAAATATTTAAGGTAATGGATATCCCAATCTTTTGAAATTATATGAAATTAAATATTACATGCACCCTCAAACTATGTAATTCTATTATGCATTAATAAAAATTGTTTTAGAAAAAAAAAGAAGAAAATAAAAGACTATTTTTTAATTAACTATGGTTAGTCAAACATGCTGTGGTCAACTTTGTCCACTCCCTCACTAACATCCAACCCTCCTGTCTTATTCCTTCATTATCCATCCGAATTTTCCTACTTCATTCCTAATGAAAGCACCTTTATTTGGTCAGGTAATCGGCTAGGATTAAGATGAAACTGGTTCAGTGAGTCATGCAAGTTGAGAGTGGGATCCTTTCTTTACTTAGAGTTTTGATATCTTATTCGTCATCAATTTTTTAATATTAATATCATTTTTAAAGTTTTTACATATATATATATATATATATATATTTTTTTTTTTTTTTTTTACTGATATTTTTGGTGCCCCCATAATTCCAGCCCTGAGGGTAATGAAAATAATCTCTGGCAGAGAGGGTAAATCCTTTCATATGCCCCAAATGACAAATAGTGACTGATCTCAACAAATCAGGGCAATGTCATTCCTCTGGCGAGTGCGATAAAAGAAGTGGATTGTTTATAATAGCTTCTAAGAAAGCTTTTTTCTTTTGTTTTCCTTTTTTCTGATAAAACACCACAGAATTGGCTGGCATATCCTTAAAATTCATTTCATCCTTCCCGTGTCTTTTTACCATCAATGTGGACATCATATTGAATGTGCAACAACCATATAAATATTAAAAGGAAATTTTCTAAAGTCATCCATGAGCAACTGCACTAGCCATGGGCTGCACAGTTTTTGACTGTTAGTGGAAAACATAAAAAAAAAAAATTAAACCTCTGTAGTTGGGTTTTCTGTTACATAAAGCAGACCACAATCCCAGCTGTAACACACAGACAAACTAAATTCTTCAATTATTTTAAACAAATATTTGCTCATAACACTTTAATTTTTGCTTTAATCAAAAACTGCATTTGCAATGTGTAACTATTTCACAGTATGTATTGAAAACATAGGTCTATTGTTTTGGTGACATAATTCTTACTTACATTTTAGAAAGTTGTGCTCTGATAAAATCACAATCATTTTCTTCAAACTCTATTCAGTCCTGCCCCAAATTTAATTTGATTCAATGAATATTGACTAAGCACCTACGCTGTGTTGGACACTAAATAAACCATTTTAAAGAAAACAGACACAGACCCTGATCTTTGGCATCTTACAGATCAGTTCTGATCAATCTTTGATATTACACCCTAAGCTAGATTATTGGTGATCATACTTTAACAGTCTAGAAATCTTTGAGGACATTCTTCTCACCACAGATGTAGATGAGAATGTTTCAAACTAATATGGTTGGAAATGCAGTTGGTTGACTGTGCTGGTGAAATGAATACAATAATCTATTTGTTTAGTATTTTAAATTAACAAAACACATCTACAAAATTGTCTCATTTTAAAGGACATAAACAAATGGAAAAACATTCCATCCTCATAGACAGGAAGAATAAATATCATGAAAATGGCTGTACTGCCCAAAGTAATTTTTAGATTGAATGCTATTCCCATAGAACTACCATTGACATTCTTTACAGAAATAGAAAAAACTATTTTAAATTTCATATGGAATCAGTGAAGACGTCATATAGCCAAGAAAATCCTAAGCAAAAAGAACAAAGCTGGAGGCATCACACTACCTGGCTTCAAACTATACTACAAGTTTACCGTAACAAAAACAGCATGGTACTGGTACGAAAACTGCATGGTACTGTTACCAAAACAAGACATATACACCAATGGAGCAGGGCAGAGACCTCAGAAATAACACCACAAATCTACAACCGTCTGATCCTTGACAAACCTGACAAAAACAGGCAATAAGGAAAGGATTCCCTGTTTAATAAATGCTGCTGGGAAAACGGGCAGCCACACACAGAAAACTGAGACTGGACCCCTTCCTTACACCGTATACAGAAATTACCTCAAGATGGATTGAAGACTTAAATGTAAAACCCAAAACCATAAAAACCTAGAAGAAAACCTAGGCAATACCATTCAGGGCATACGCATGGGCAAAGACTTCATGACTGAAATACCAAAAGCAATGGAAACAAAAGCCAAGACTGACAAATGGGATCTAATTAAACTAAAGAGTATCTGCACAGCAAAAGAAATTATCATCAGAGTGAACAGGGAACCTACAGACTGGGAGAAAATTTTTGCCATCTACCCATCTGACAAAGGTCTAATATCCAGAATTTACAAGGAACTTAAACAAATTTACAAACAAACAAAAACAAAAAACATTAAAAAATGAGAGCAAACGATATGAACAGACACTTCTCAAAAGAAGATATTTATGTGGCCAACAAACATGAAAAAAACTCTATATCACTGATCATTAGAGAATGCAAATCTAAACCACAATGAGATAATATCTCATGCCAGTCAGAATGGCAATTATTAAAGAGTTTAGAAACAATAGATGATGGTGAGGCTGTGGAGAAATAGGAATGCTTTTACACTGTCGGTAGTAATGTAAATTAGTTCAAACTTTGTGGAAGACAGTATGGCTATTCCTCAAGGATCTAGAACCAGAAATATCATTTGATCCAGCAATCCCATTACTGGGTATATACCCAGAGAAACATAAATCATTCTACTACAAAGACACATGCACAGTTTACTGCAGCACTGTTTACAATAGCAAAGTCATGGAGTTAACCCAAATGCCCATCAGTGATAGACTAGATAAAGAAAATGTGGTACATGCACACCATGGAATACTATGCAACCATTAAAAAAATGAGATAATGTCCTTTGCAGGGACATGAATGAAGCTGGAAGCTATCAGCCTCAGTAACAGGAACAGAAAACCAAATACCGCATGTTCTCACTCACAAGTGGGAGTCGAACAATGAAAACTCATGGACTTAGGAAGGGGAATGACACATACCAGGCCTGTTGGGGGATGGGGAGTAAGGGGAGGGAACTTAGAGGATGGGTCATTAAGTACAGCAAACCACCTTGGCACACGTATACCTGTGTAACAAGCCTGCATGTTCTGTACTTGTATCCCAGAACTTAAAGTAAAATATATTTTAAAAATTGTCTCCTTTTCCTTTTAAATCTCTACGGTTGGAACAACTTGGTGAAAGTCAAGTCTTTAAAATTACTTCTACTTAGGCAGCAGCCACTTAAACTGTTTTCTTTTTTTTTTCTTTTTGGAGATGGAGTCTCACTCTGTCATCAGGCTGAAGTGCAGTGGTACAATCGCGTCTCACTGCAACCCCTCCATCTCCCATTTAAGTGATTCTCCTGTCTTAGCCTCCCAAGTAGCTGAGACTACAGGCACATGCCACCACCCAGCTAATTTTTGTATTTTTAGCAGAGATGGGGTTTCATCATGTTGGCCAGGATAGTCTTGATCCCTTGACCTCATGGCCCACCAATCTCAGCCTCCCAAAGGGCTGGGATTACAAATGTAAGCCATCACAACCTGCCTTGTTTTCTTTTCAATAACGGAAATCCTTCCTTTTTGCATTCCTAACTTTCTGAGGAATACACTGGAATAATTTTAGGCTTGACTTTTTCAGGAGTAAAGGAAAAGAAATATTTCGTCTTTGCAGATTTAAATGAGTTTTATATACAGTGTGTTCTAAGAAATCAATGCCAATTTGTTTTCATTGGAATTGTTATTTGAGCATGACATCTCTTTTCTTCAATGATGCTTATTTATGTACTGGACAGCATTAGACACGCATGCATGCACCTTTTCTTTCAACAGACAGTTTCTAATGGAGAGCACCATGCTAAGAGCTATGGGAGAAAAAGACAGACATTTCATAATTCCAGATTCTTAAAGACCTTAAAATCTAGTAGGAAAAATTAGATATATCAGCAAGTTAGGATACAAGTGCTCTGTAGAGGGAAAATTAATGCAATACAAGAAGAAAAACAAAAACTAACTTTAACAGATCTTATCCCAGAAGGCTTGATATAGCACATGACATTTGAACCAGGTTTGAAAAATGGCTAGGATTTCAAGAAAAATAGTAAAAAATAAAGGACATTTAGGTAAGAGAAAACCGCAAAGCACAGAAATGATCAAGTGGACTTGTGCTGCTAATGAGGCCCATGACTGAAGCACAGAATCTTTGTAAAGAATGATAGAGTCTAGGTTGGAATTACAGTAATGTAACCTAAATGGCAGACTAAAGATTTTGTATTTTTGTCAAATAGAAGTACCTAAAGATTTTAGACCTCAATTGCCGTCATATGTGACAAAATAAAATGAGATACATGAATTTACCTATAAATAAAGTATTTACATTTGGATACTATTCAGTGACGGCAAAGATGTGAGGAATAAGATGTAGTCATTCATACTTGGAGAATACGCAAATCATTGCTTTCATTTTAAAAGGAAATTGATGAATATCTATAACATTTTAAGTTCACATATTGTTTGACCCAGAACTTTCAATTTTTGAAATTTATTCTCTAGAAATGCTGGTATGAGTATGTAAAGAAATATGTACATAAAATATTTAATAAAGATGCAGTCATCACAGAGAAGAAAAATCTTGCCTACTTATCAATAGAAAATTCAATTAGTAAAGTATGGAAAATCTGTATAGTATAATACTCAGATTAAAAAAATAAGTTTACACATACACTTACAACCATCTGATATTGGACACACCTGACAAAAACAAGCAACGGGGGGAGGATTCTCTATTTTAATAAGTGGTTCTGGGAGAACTGGCTAGCTGTATGCAGAAAATTGAAATTGGATCTCTTCCTCTTACCGTATACAAAAATCACCTCAAGATGGACTAAAGACTTAAATGTAAAATCCAAAACTATAAAAACCCTAGAAGAAAACCTAGGCAATACCATTCAGGACATAGGTACAGGCAAAGATTTCATGACTGAAATGGTTTGGCTCTGTGTTCCCACTCAAATCTCATCTCAAATTGTAATCTCCATAATCCCCACATGTCAAGAAGGGAAGGACCAGATGAGAGATGACTGGATCATTGGGGATGATTTTCCCCATGCTTTCCTCTTGATAGTAAGTGAGTTCTCATGAGATCTGATGGTTTATTAAGAGTTTGACAGTTCCTCCTTCACACAGCTCTGTCTTGCCTGCTGGCATGTAAGACTTGCCTCTTCCCCTTTCTGCATAATTATAAATTTCCTGAGGCCTCACCAGCCATGTGGAGCTTTGGGTCAATTAAACCTCTTTTCTTTATAAATTACCCAGTCTCAAGTATGTCTTTGTGGCAATGTGAAATGGACTAACACAGTAAATTGGCACTAGGAGAGAGGTACTGCCAAGAAGATACCAAAAAATGTGGATGTGACTTTGGAAATCAGTAACAAGCAGAGGTTGGAACAATTTGGAGGGATCCAAAGAAGACGGAAACTATGGGAAATTTTGGAATTTCCTAGAGATTTGTTGAATATTCTTGACCAAAATACTGACAATGATATAGACAATGAGGTCCAGGCTGAAGTGGTCTCAGATAAAGATGAGGAACTTATTGGCAAAAAGAACAAAGGTCACTCTTGCTATGCTTTAGCAGAGACTGGTGGCATTTTCCTCCTGCCCTAGAGATGTGGGGAACTTCGAACTTGGGAGACATAATCTGAAATTGGATCTTTTTTTTTAAATTTTTTATTGCATTTTAGGTTTCAGGGTACATGTTAAGAACATGCAATATTGTTGCATAGGCACACATGTGGCAGTGTGATTTGTTGCCTTCCTCCCCTTCACCTATATCTGGCATTTCTCCCCATGCTATCTCTCCCCAACTCCCCACCCCCCACTTTCCCTCCCCTATTTCCCCCCAAAAGACCCCAGTGTGTAGTTCTCCCCTCCCTGTGTCCATGTGTTCTCATTGTTCAACACACGCCTATGAGTGAGGAAATTGGATCTTATGTTTAAAAATGAAACAGAGCATAAAAGTTTGGAAAACTGGCAGCCTAATGATGCAACAGAAAAGAGAGACCCATTTTCTGGGGAGAAATTCAAGCCAGCTGCAGAAATTTGCATAAGTAACAAGGAACCAAACGTTAATAGCAAAGACAATGTAGAAAATGTCTCCAGGGCATTTCAGAGATCTTGGTGGTAGTTCCTCCCATTGCAGGCCAGGAGGCCAAGGAGGAAAAACTGGCTTAGTGGGCTAGGCCCAGGGCCTTGCAGTTTTGGAATTTGGTTGCCTGTCTTGGGACTGGGTGCCCTGTGTCCCAGCCATGGTTAAAACAGGCCAATATACAATTCAAACCACTGTTCAGTCATTGCCCAAGGCTTAATGGCTTCATATGGTATTGGGCCTATAGGCACACAGATGTCAAGAATTGAGGTTTGGCAACCTCTGCCTCAATTTCAGGGATGTGTAGAAACACCTGTATGTCCAGGCAGAAGTTTGCTGCACATAGAGAACCTCTGCTAGGGCAGTGTGGAAGGGTTGGAGTTCCCACACAGAGTCCTCACTGGGGCACTGCCCAGTAAAGCTGTGAGAAGAGGGCCACCATACTGCAGACCCCAGAATGACAGACCCAACAACAGCTTTCACCGTGCACCTGGAAAGGGTGCAGTCAACACCAGACTGTGAAAGCAGCCAAGAGGGGGCTATGTCCTGCAGAGCCACAGGAGTGGGGCTTCTCAACTCCATGGAAGCCTACTTCTTGCATCAGTGTGATCTGGATGGGAGACATGGAATCAAATGAGATTTAGGAGCTTTAAAATTTAATGGCTGCCCTGCTGGATTTCAGACTTTCATGGGGCTTGCAGCCCCTCTGTTTTGGTCAATTTCTCTCATTTGGAATGGAAGAATTTATCCAATGCCTATACCTGCATTGTATCTTGGAAGTAACCAATTTGTTTTTTACTTTACAGGCTCATAGGCATAGGGCACTTGCCTTGTCTCACATGAAACTGGACTTGGACTTTTGGGTTAATGCTGGAGTGAATTAAGACTCTGGGGGATTCCTCAGAAGGTATGACTGGTTCTGTAATGTAAAAAGGATGTGAGATATTTGGAAGGGGCCAGGGACAGAATGACATGATTTGGCTCTGTGTCCCCACCAAATCTCTTATCAAATTTTAATCCCCATAATCCCCACATATCAAAGGAGGGGCCAGGTTGGAGGTGACTAGATCATGTGGGTGGTTTCCTCCATGATGTGCTTATAATAGTGAGTGAGTTCTCACAAGATATGATGGTTTTATAAGAGTTTGATGGTTTCTCCTTCACATAGCTCTCTTGCCTGCTGCCATGTAAGACCTGCCTCTTCTCCCACCACCATGATTGTAAGTTTCCTGAGGCCTTCCCAGCCATGAGGAACTGTGAGTCCTTTAAACTTCTTTTATCACCCAGTCTCTGTTATGTCTTTATAGCACTGTGAAAATGGACCAATACAATGATGAAGTCACCAAAAGCAACTGCAACAAAAGCAAAAACTGACAAATAGAATCTAATTAAACTAAAGAGCTTCTGCACAGCAAAAGAAACTATCAACACAATAAACAGCCAACCTATACAATGGGAGAAAATTTTTACAATCTCTCCATCTGACAAAGGTATGATATCCAGTATCACTAAAGAATTTAAACAAATTTATAAGAAAAACCCAAACAACCCCAATAAAAGTGAGCAAAGAACATGAACAGACACTTCTCAAAAGAGACATACATGCAGCCAACAAACATAAAAAAAAAATCTCAGTATCACTGATCATTAGAGAAATGCAAGTCAAAACCTCAATGAGATACCATCTCATACTGTTCAGAATGGCTATTATTAAAAAGTCAAAAAATAACAGATGCTGGCAAGGTTGTGGAGAAAAAAGAAATGCTTGTACATTGTTGGTGGAAATGTAAATTAGTTCTACCATTGTGGATAACAGTGTGGTGATTCCTCAAAGACCTAGAGCCAGAAATACCATTTAACCCGTGAATCCCATTATTGGGTATATACTCAAAGGAGTATAAATTGTTTTATTATAAAGACACATGCATGCATATGTTCATTGCAGCACTGTTTACAATAGCAAAGACATGGATATCAGCCTACATTTCCATCAATTATAGAATAGATACATATACTTTTGTATATGTATATATATGCCATGGAATACTATGCAGCCATAAAAAGGAAGGAGATCATGTTTTTTTGCAGGAATATAGATGGAGCTGGAGGACATTTTCCTTGGCAAATTAACATAGGAACTGAAAACCAAATATCATATGTTCTAACTCATAAGTGGGAGCTAAATGATGAGAACACATGGACACATGGGGTGGAACAACTAACACTGGGGCTTGTAGGAAGGTGTTGATGGGAGGAAGGAAAGGATCAGGAAGAACAGCTAATGGATGTTGGGCTTAATACCTGGGTGATGTGATGATTTGTGCAGTAAACCACTATGGCATACGTTTATCTATATAACAAACCTGTGTATCTTGTACATGTATCCCTGAACTTAAAAGTTGGAAATTTAAAAAGATTGGAAATGTAAAAAATAGGTCTATAGTTATTAATGCACAATAAAAGTCAACGTATATTATTATGTGGGAAATGTCCAGTTGCAGAATCATATGTAAAATATGGATTCATTTTGAGAAGTTACAAAACTAAGGTCTTTATGTTTATTAATTTCTTTAAAAACTTAATTGACCTTTTATTATACCAGACATGGTTCTGTAGGCAAGAGAGAATAAAATACAATCACAAAACACAAAACACAACAAAACCACAGAGAAGAAAACACAAATCTCTGTATTTGTGGATTTTACATTCTAGACAAGAAAGTAAATAAAATAATTACAAATTAGGATTGATCACCAGGACACACACACACACAAAAAAAAATAGGATAGGGAGATACTATGTTAGATAAGGTATACAGGTTGACTACTCTGAAAAGGTAACATAGAACAGAGACCAGAATGAAGTAAGTCCTGCAGCTACATCTTTGAGAAGAGTACCCCAGGATAGAAGCATTATCCAGGAACAAAGAGAAGGTCAACCTGAAGGTCACAGTGAACCAGCAGACAGGTGGTAGGAAACTGAGGTGAGTTATTACCCAGAAATGTTTACTGATTATGGCTATAGCTGCCTAAAACAATAGACCTTGTATAAAACAATGACTACTGTGTACCAGGAGATTTCACTGAATGCATGCACAACACCCCTTCCCCAACACAAGCAATTTTGCTGTATTGTCAGGAAATGAATCCTTAAACCGCTTGACTTCTAGCAGAGTGTTGATCTTATTTTGACTGACATATAGGAAAATCCTCAGAAGAGACTCAGAATTTCCCCGAGCTGGATGAAAGGAGGTTGGAGGGAGCAGTTGGAGAGAACAATGTCTTTTGCACATGGACAAGCCTGTTTGAAATCTTTTCCATACAGTCAAAGAGATAAAAGAAAAGGACTACAAAGTATTGAGCCAGTACAGTGAAGGTTAAATATGAGCTCCTACTGCCATGATTTATCTACTGAAACAGCTGGGAAACTTCCGAAGTAGTTCATATATCACAGAAGTAGAGGAAGTGAGTCTGACTGTATAAACACACCTCAGGGCTGCTACTGTTCCCATTAACTGTCTGTCTCAGTAAAGGTCTGCCATTAGACAGATTCCTGCTGTAGCTGAAATGATAGAAAACTGCAGGTATGTATAAAAATTAAGGGGAGACGTATGTCAAGAACAGTCATGAAAAATTTTTCAGAAGGAGAAAAAGGAGTTCTATAATGTGACTATTTTAAAATCTGACATTTTTGGATTTTCATACTGTCTATATTTATATTTTTTCTGCTTAATGCTATATTCATGGCTTCAGTTAATTATGGTAGATGTTTATTAAGTATGTGCAGTCATTAATTTCTATAGCCAATCTGATGAGTGTTTGTGAATTTTCTTTAAATTTCTCTTACAATCAACAGGAAGGCATACAAGTTAAGATAAATAAATTAATATTATTTCAGAATAGGGTCAAACTTCTAAGGACTAATTTATATAAAATGTGACAAATCACCCAACATGGACTTGCATTTCCTTTCAGTTGAGAAAACAGAAGCATGATATGTTCAAATATGTTATTTCTTCCAAGACGATTCCTCTTTGAAGATCCATGCTATGCATTCTACTTGATTAAAAAACAACCAAAGGCCACATTTGTGGGCATATTTCTGCTTGAACCAGTTAATCTTTACACAGGGACTTACTCTTTTTGAAATATAAGGAAGCTAGTTTGTCCAAACATTTAATCTAGTAATAATTTTGATCTCTATCATGAGTACATCTTTCAGTTGTTTCTGACTTTGCGTGGGAAAAAAGAGTATTATAAAGAGAACTTCAATTCCCTCCACTGCTCTCTTATTTAAAGAATTTGAATTGCTGCTGTTGGCTAAGGATAAATTTAAAAATCATGTCATTCCATACAAAATTTCACAATTTGATCTAAGTCTATTTTTTGTAGGTTCATCTCTTGCCATTCTACCCAATTCATCCCAAACTACAGTTATATCAACCTGGTCTGGTCTAACATTTCTAAAGATAAACTCCTGCTTTTTGCCTATATGGTTTTTCCTTTCCCGTTTCTTTCAAGAATGCCAGTCCTATTTTCTTTGTGTTAACTTCTCTTATTATTTCATCAAGATCTTTTGTAAAAGTCACCATATCATCTCTAAATCTTTCTCATAATATCAAAGACAGAATTATTCACTTTCTTACTTTCAACTCTAAAAACAAGGTCCTTTCATCACCTTTATGCTAATATATCAACAGCAGTCAGGATAGCATCTAGCAGATAACAAGCAGGCAATAAGTGTTGAATGAATGAAGCTCACTTCATTCTAGAACTATACAATACCAAAGGGCTTATTGAGACACCTAAATCCTCTTTCCTCTTTCTGTTACTGTTTCTCTCTGCTTTCCTTTCTCCCTCCTTCTATGTATGTTTATTGTGTGATTAAGGGTAGTTATGGTTAGAAAAAAAAAAATGACTTCTCATTACCATGTACTAGATTTTCTATCATAAGAAGGCAAGAACAGAGAATTTAAATAACTGTCAAAATATTTGAGTCCTAAAACAGACAATTTCCTCACTAAGTTTAATACTATCTCAACTACCTGGAACAAAACTAAGCAGAATATACACACGTGTGTGTGTGTGTGTGTGTGTGTGTGTGTGTGTGTGTGTGTAAATACATATGCTAAAATATATATAGTTAAAATATATATAATATATATTTTATCTATATATATTTTATCTATTTTATATAAAATATATAAAATAGCATGCATATATATATGTATATATATATATATATATATATATATAGTAGGATACAGTAAATAAAGAAAGAATGACATAATGGATTTAGTTTTATTAGGTTTCCAAGATTTATTCTTGGAATATATCTTTGGAGGATCTGAAATTAAATCTTTTACCTCTTCAAGTACATCATGGCATAAAATTGAGGTTCATAATAAACATTCTTAACCACATTTCATAGTTTAAACCTTTTCGGTGGTTTCCGAATACTTAGAGATCATCTATAAGTAAATCCCTTCTTCTTCTTTTTTGTGACAATGCTAAATCCCAGAGAAGCAAAGTGAATGGTTTAAGGTCACCCAGCAGCTAAGACCAATTGTAAGTCAAGACACAAAGTTTCCTCGTCACCAGTTTTTATCATTTTATAAAGCTGCCTCTATCAACAATTTGCTAATAAATTGCTTTTATTTTTATCATAACACTTGATTTTCCTACTTAAAATCATAAAGTATCTTCCAGTTATCCTAAGTTTAAAGTATATACTCCTTAGTAGAATTTCAGGGTATGTTCATGATCTAGTCTCTGATTATAGCTCTAACCTTAGGCTCACAATTACTGTGCTTGCATTCTATGCTTTGGTTTCTACAAAGTGATTCCTCTATCTTAAACCTCTGTCCTCTAAAGATAGAAGCTGTTATAAACTGAATGTTTATGTTCCCCTAAAATTCAGATGTTGAAGCCCTAATCCCAAAAATGATGATATTTTGGGGTAGAGCCTTTGGGAAGTAAATAGGTTTAGATGAGGTCATGTGGGTGAGGCTCTCAAGATGGGACTTACATCCTTAAAGAAGAAAAAGACCAGCACTCACTCACTCTCCACCAGGTAGACCCACTGCAAGAAGCTAGACATCTGCAAGCCAGGGAGAGGGCCCTCATTAAGAACCTGACCATGTTAGCACCCTGTTCTTTGATTTCTTGGCCTTAAGAATTTTAGGAAATAAATGTATGTTGTTTAAGCCACCCAGTATGTGTTATTTTATTATAGCAGCCTAAGCAGATTAAGAAGCACATTATGTCTCCCTTTTTCACCTTCCTAATTCCCATTCATCCTTCTGTTTTCACCTTATTTACACTTATTTTAGGAAGTCCTCCATAAAGCTCCAAGACTGGAATCAAAGACTTTATTATGTGGGCCTATAATATTAAATATCTCCTTTCATAATGTATATATCAGGGTATTATGTTTATTCATGTACGTGTATGTATACTTCCACAAAACTACAAGCTCCATGTTAGTAAGAACTCTGTTTTGCTCAGCATTCTATTCTGAGCATTATTGAGATAAGTGTATTATTAAGCTAAAATAATTTTTTCTTTATATATAAATAAAATTAGAGAAAGGGAGAAGCTTTAATATTACTTCATGAAGCAAAATCTTAAAAAATTTAAATGAAAACACCCATAAGTATTGTGATTAATATGATTATTTCATTTGTAACAATCATATAAAGTGCTTGAGTTTTTAGATTTGTATTGTTAGCCTATTTACAACTACCACTTAAGAATTATAGGCTTTTTTGTAAGGTAAAAAATGTAAATAAGAAACTACTAATGGATTGCTAATTATACTATATGTATATACACAAATTCTGTATGATGTTTTTATTTTTTTTAATTTACAATATTTTTTTTCCCAACAATTTCTTAGAGGTCCTGCCTATTACACTGTAAACCTGCTAAGAACTATGCATCAAATTCAAATAATTCAACTGAAAATTACAACTTTTAATCTTTCAGCTGAATTTAGATCTGCCTAGCAAATTTAGTACATTAATAATTCTGAAATAATCTGAACTTTCAAAGTATATGGCAACTTTCTTTTTTTGTTATTCAATGCTATTTGAGTGCCAACTTAGGCTAATACAGGATATATAGACCATTCCCTACTCTCAATTCCTTTTTCTCTTAATATAAGCTTATGCTAAAGTTTCACTTTTTTAAAAAAATTATTCAAGAACCTTAGCAGTTACACAGACTTCACAATACACTAGCTGTTAATTCATTCTTTCATTTACAAATGTGCTAGGCACTATGCTGGATGTGAGGGAGACAGTGGTGAGCAAATCATATCATATATTCTTAGACATACTCTGGAAAGATGGATACATATTAGTTACACTAATGAAGTTTAATTGCCACTTGAGATAAGTACTCTGTGTGTTTAACAAGGAAAGCTTTGTTCAATTAGGCCAGAAGAGGGGGTCATCAAGAATAAAGCATTTAAGCTAAGTTATGAATGACGAAATCAAATTAAAAAGGCAGAGAGAGAGAGAGAGAGAGAGTGTTGGAAAAAGGGCTGTGCATGGAGCAATGTTTCAAACAGTATAAAACAGTATATGCAAATGGTCTGTGGCCAAAGAAGGAATGGTAGAGTCCAGAGAAGGGTAAAAAGCGGTGATAGATAAGAGCAAAATATAAGAGGACACTTATGAAATACCCAGGGGTTTATAGCCTATGTTAAAGATTCAGCCTTATCTTTAAAACAATGATAAGCTACTGAAAGCTGTTAAGCAGGGGTGAAAAGGGTGATATAAACACATGTGAATTTGTCAACTGTGAAAGATTGCTGTAAACCATATTAGAGGAGGTTTAAGGTTTTATTTTGGAAAAGCAATTAAGAGGATACTAAAGGATTCCAGATAAGAGATGATGTTAGGGCAAGATGGTGATGCCCTAAAAATGAGAGTTTTGTGGAGAAGGAGGAGAGTGGCAAGATTTACAAGATACTTTAAAATGTAAAATCGACAAGACTTGATGATGAATTGACTATGTCTGGGGGCATTAGAATAAGAGATGTCAATCATAACTACTAGGTTTCTGATTTCTGTAACTATTATAATTTATTTCATCCTCTTAAATATGTATGTATTAGGGATAGATATTGAAAACCCTAAACTCAAATATTCCTAAACTTTGTGGATGAAAATACATATCATGAAATTCATTTTAAAGATAAAGTAAGACTTTAACACCCTAGTATGGCAGAATGACCATTAAACTTTAACCTCTCATTCTGGTCACCATTTACGTATCAACATTGATAGAGATTTGAAGATAAGAGCCAGTATTTTATATTTGTTTGTTTGTTTTATGATGGAAGACTCTCCTTCATTGCCAAAACATTACAATACTTTAAAAATACGTAAACAATCCTCTTCCTTACAAAAAAATTCAACGAGAATTGTGATAATTGCTGGTACATGCCAAAATAATTGGTTTTGCTGATCAAAAACTTTCCTGTTAGGTACCAAAATGTAACATCTGCCAGTGATATAATGGACCAATAATTGAAGCATATAGTGTATCCTCATAGGGGCTACACTGCTGTTTTATTTATTCTTGCCCAACTGTGAAGATAAACTTCACTAAATACATGTGATATCCTGTCAATTCGAGATAAGCATATTTTTTTCTTGGACAGATGGTTGGTGAGCGAAACACCTGGATCATCCCAGAGCTTCAAAATTAAAATCATAGTGAATATATGATGTCAGAAACAAGTCCACTTAGACTAAAAACATTTGAATATGCAGAGACAATAACCCTTCTCCTTTCCAGTTCAGCTGTGAACTAACATTGGCTCATTTGCCTTTAAAATCACTCTATTCCAACATGACAGGTTTAAATTTGTAGGTCACCCCATCACAGGTTTCTTATTCCGTCTGAAACCTTACTAATCAGAAACAAAGCAGTATGCTGAATAGGGTATTTGCAATAGAACATTCAACTTAAAATACAAAATGAATTTCTATCCTCTAGAACATTTTCTCTAATGTCACCAATTTCTTAACTCACTATTTGAATTGCAGATTTATTATTTCCTAACAGCACACTATTCATTTAGAAAAGTGTATTTCTAATTATATCATCTTCTGCCTCACGTGAAAATTCAACTGTATGTTCCCTAAGATTCTTTGATTACACTCTTGGGGACATTTAGTGAATGTTTACTGACAAGTATTTATGGCCAGTTAAATAATCATACCCTCTATAGTTGCACTTCTGTAAAATAATTCCATTATACTAATAACTAGTACTTAACTACTAGTGCTTTTATTTTATGATACAGAGTCAGTTCTAGATATCTCCCATGTAATAAGCCATTTAATGCTAACAACTGTTGATGATATCAGAATTGTTTTTATTTCAATTCTATAGATGATTGAGACCCCAAATAGTTAAACAACCTGCCTAAGGTCACGAAGCCACTAAGTGACAGACCCAAAACTGGAGCCTAGGGAGTCTTTCATCAGATCACCTGCCTTTGTCCACTCTTCATTACTGTTTTCCTAAAGCTTAATGTGATTTATGATAAAGTTTAAACCTCAGTCTTATATAAATATGCCTTTCTATTTCTCAGATGTTTAGCTTTGTATACATCAAATAGCTATCACAGAAATTTTTTTTCCTGTTGGGCTGCTGATATTGAATATGTAGCATATAAGATATATAATATGTATTTATGTGTGAATATGCACATATATATTTCTAATCTGTTAACACACCATAGAATCATGTAACATACTGTATTATGTAAAGTGCAGATCTCTTTATCAGTTACTCTTGAAAACCTGTAAATAATTTCAATATTAAAATGCTATTGACTGAATTATAACACATATTACTAATAATCATATACATACATTTATCACACAGATTTTCAGCTTATTCTACAGAGTCCTGCACTCATTCAGCAGAAATATTCTGTTTTTGTTCCAATGTGTGGCAGTTATGCTTCATGACTGACAATTATGTCGTAATAAAAACTAAGTCATAATTAATAAAAATCAAAATGAATACCTGTTACATTCATTTAATGGTTTAATAAACTAGAAGAGGGTTTTATGAAAAGGCCTATACAAACAAGAGACCTAATTTCCAATTAGAATCAACACTTATAATTCTTCAGGTCTCTAAAAGTGAGGGAAAACCTAATCCACTCATTCTTCACATATCCCTCTACCCACAAAGGGGCAGTTACTTTCAAACAAAATCACAGTTAAAATATCTGTTACCTCTATGTGGATTAGAAATACTTTTGTGACATAACTAATACACTACAAAAAATATTGCAAGTGTAAGATCAGAAATTATCGATGTGGTAACCTTACCATATTTGAATATCAGGATTATAATTACAGATTCACATGGAAAATTAAATTAATTTAGTAACTAAAATAGCCCTTAACTGAATAGATGTATCATAAGAATAGTTAACATTCCCCAAGAATTCACTACATGCCAGGAATGTTCTAAATTTCTGGTATCTATTAATTCATTTAATCCTAATAACACTATGAAGTCAGTATTATTATTCCCATTTTAATGATGATTAAATAAGCACAAAGAAGCTAAATAACTTGTCCTCAGTCACTTACAAATCACCGGGGATGGTATTGAACTCAACTGGTATCCCTCACGAACCTGCATTTTTAATCACAATTCTTGACAGTTTTTTGATCCATCTTATTTATAAACAATTAGCTTATTTCAAATTTTGCACTATTTCAAATAATGTTATTACAAGCATGCTAGTACCCATACCTTTTTGAGCTCGTCCTAGTACTTTTAGGGTAAAGTTTCTAGGGATGTAAATGCTGAATCATAGGACATGCACATTCATCACTGTCAGGTTTGTAGGTGAAAAATGATGTTTTGAATTGTTTTAATTTGCATTTTTATTAGTGAGGTTGAGCATATTTTATTTCAGTGGTGTCTTAGAACTAGCTCATGCAGGTTTTGATTGTTTCTTCCCACTCAACTACACCTTCAATAAAATGAAGTTCATAGCTTGAAACTGAACACAGTGGGAATTTTTACAGCTTTGAAATCAGCACAGGATAAAAATTACATTTGTTTTGTTTGTTTTGTTTTGCTTTGGATAGTTGCTTAAAAGTATACCATCATATGCCATGTATGTTTCTGTTATGGATAGACTACTCATATTCTTTGCTCAGGTAAAAGTTAGGTTGAGTTTGTTTTTTACTGATTTTTAAGATGAGTGTTTTAATCTAATAAATTATAAACAAGAGGAAAAACTTTTGTTATTCTAGCAATCATGATTCTGGTCATACAACATAGCCATTTGTTCAAAAATAATACAGATAAAACCCAAAGTGAAAATGATTATCAGTTTCAATTTAGAATCTGCTATAAAATTTAAATAATTATTAGGTCTTCTTATGTTAAAATGATATTTTAAGTTTGAAATTATTAAAATAGATGTATGTATATAATATATGCCTTTTAGAAATGCTATAAGATAGAAGTTGCTATAAGATAGAATGCTAAGGCTCTGAAGTAGCACAGACACTTGAGGTTGTAGTAATAAAAAAGAAAAAAGAAAACACTTGAGATTGCAATTTTACTGTCATAAAACTTTAAACTTCTGTAGATTTTACATGGTAATGCCAATGCTGAAGCATTAGAAACAGAGGGCTGAACTACATGTAGTACAGCTAACCTGCTATGTAACTTAGCTAGCAGGTAACTTCCCAGTTACTGATTTTCAAGCAATAGCAATGTTCCTGAAGCTGCATATACCTAGTAAAAACTGTTTCTGTTAAAATTCAATGATGAGATATCACTAAATTAGTTGACATAAAACAAATAGGGTTTAAACTGCATTTTTCAAACAAATTTATCTTGAATTTTAAAAGGAATGTAATTGTTAGCATTTTCATATACCTTTTAACTTTCTATTCAAATACATTGAAATACTGCACTATGGAGAATTTTTTTTTTTTTGCTGCACTTCCAGTTAATTTATAAAAGTAGACTATACAAGATGTATAGTCCATTGTAGTAACATGAAAGAACATTTTTCAGGACAAAGAAATTAAAATAGTTTCAACAGGAAAATCTGCCAAACCAAGTGACCATGAAATTCATTTACACATAATTTTTCTATTGCTGGTCAAGAACAATCAGAAAATAAGCTACTGTTCATCTATTTTTCCAAAGATATTTTTACAGATTAACTACAGGACAAAGGTCTATTCTTTTTCATTTTGAATTTGTGATTTAAGAACCTGACACTTTTGAAAAATGCCTTATTACTGCTTTCAGCATGCTCTGTTCCCATTCTTTCTGTTTTCAAAATCATTAAATCATATTTATGAAGTGACCATACACATCACTAGCAATTTTGATAACTGCTTTTCTCCTGCCTTAGGTCATTAGTGACTGAATGTTTTAAAGTGAAATAAAACATTTTATGTGCCACAGAGTAAGAAATGGACTGAATCAAGGGGCTGTGGTTCTTGGTGTTCTCTGCTGCAGCCTGGGGCTAATTCCCATTTTCAAAACTTTGCTCAAATCTTGATCCTTGCCTGAAATGACCTGGTCTGCTTTTTCCCCCACCAACTCTTAACCTAATCATTTTCTAAGACCCTGCCCAAAAACCCTATGTTCTTGACTATTTCAACTTTTATTAATCACCCCCTTCTCACTTTGACTCCAAGTACTCAGAAGTATACTATACCCTTTAATACTTACTCATATAAGGCTTTGAATTGGTTATTTTTGTTTTAGGGTTATTTCATTAACAAATTTTCAATTCTATTAATATTAGGCAGGGATTATGCTTATATATCTTTCTAATAGTTTAATCACCTATCTGGTACATTCAAGTACAGTCAAACACTTGCATCTTATCCTAGCACATTTTGGAGCACCTAGTAAATACTCACTAAGAGCTCAATAGATTGAGTAAAAATGAAAAGAAAGATTTTTGTTCATTAGATTTTGTGTATTTTACCTACTATGCAATTTCATTGCAGTTACAAAAATATTACAATTTTAGGTAGATTTGGAAGTAATAGTAAAAATGTAGCAAAGAATAAAAATTGATATTCAAAATCCAGAACATTTTTACAAATGCCTCCAAAGTAATTCTGTCTTAATTCAATACCTGGCCCAAGAATCAGTTAATTTGGCTTTCTTAAATAGAGGTCAGGTTAACTTCACAAGAAACAAAGTATTTTTTGTCTTAGATTCTAGTCTCCTGACTTCATCACAAGCTGACACAATGTTAGGATTAACAAGGACCAATCTAGTACACCTTCACCCATGGTACTCTGTTCATAACACACACACACACACACACACACACACACATACGTAACACATATATGAGCATCCATGTCTATTACATATCACAGTTATTTGTTGTTGTTGTTGTTTTTCCTTTATTTTATTTTTATTTTTGAGACAGTCTCACTCTGTCACCAAGGTTGGTGTGCAATTGTGCAATTTTGACTCACTGCATCCTCTGCTTCCTGGGTTAAAGTGATTCTGATGCCTTTGCCTCCCAAGTAGCTGGTATTACAGGTGCACACCACCACATTCAGCTAAGTTTTTGTATTTTTAGCAGTGATGGGGTTTTGTCATGCTGACCAGGCTGGTCTCGAACCACGGCCTCAATTGATCTGCTGGCCTCAGCCTCCCAAAGTACTGGGATTAGAGGCATAAGCCACTGCACCCAGCCAACACAGTTGTTTGTTCTTGAGATATATGCTTGGTAGACTTCAAAAAAGAAAATGGCTCATCTGCTTGGAATCACTTGAAGACTACAGTTTTAACTGAGGGTTTCAATTATTTTGATATTCAGAAATTTTGATATTCAGAAATTTGCAATTAAAATATAAATATCCCTCTAAAGATTATTTTAAAAAATCTGTTAACATATAAGTACTTCAGATCTTTCCTAGAGTGTCAGTAAGCTCAGAATAATCTGTAGTAGTCATGGTCAGTCGGGTGGGATGTTTAGGGAGAGAGATTTTTTTTTAGACAGAGTCTCGCTCTGTTGCCCAGGCTGGAGTGCAGTGGCATGATCTTGGCTCACTGCAACCTCCGTTTCCTGGGTTCAAGTGATTCCCCTGCCTCAGCCTCCTGAATAGCTTGGACTACAGATGCACACCACCACGCCTGACTAATTTTTTGTATTTTTAGTAGAGACGAAGTTTCACCATGTTAGTATAATCTCAATCTCCTGACCTTGTGATCTGCCTGCCTCGGCCTCCCAAGGTGCTGGGATTACAGGCATGAGCCACTACACCCAGCCCAAGAGATCTTAAATAGGGTCCGCAGTATAAATTCCTGGGGATACAGAACCATTCTAGAGATATTAGGCTTCTGAGTCTTTAGAGGAATAATAAGCTATGACAGAATTTGGGAGAAGTCTGGCCAAAAGAGGATATCACAGAATCTAGAAATCTAACATCTCAGTTGTAGAGCAGGTGTGGGGCACAGGGAGGGGAAGAAAGTTTAATTTACAAGTGATAAGCATATTTTGGAAAAGTTATATTTCTCTTCATGCATATAAAGTACATATTTCAATATTATATAATTTTTTCATTGTTTTAAAAATGCAAATAAATACATGAAAATTTCTTAGGCAGTTGTCTAATGAATGTTTAAACAGTAAAGTTAATTATCCTACAATTTAATTTGTATTTGATCAAAACAGCTCTGTTAGTATTGAATTCAAATGTTTCTGTACAAGAAATACATTCTTTTGAATTATCTGTCACATAACAAAACCCAAGGCATTTTGAAGTAAAATAAAATTGTATCTCCCATATAGATTTTAAAAATTACAATTAGACTAAATGAGAAAGATAGGATAGAAAGTGCCTCCAGAGGTCATTTAGTCCATTCCCGCTTCTGGCAAGCTTCACCTAAATCATTTCAAACATATGGCTAACTACCTTGTGCCATCTTTGTTAAACAATCCCTGTTCTTGGCTGCCCACATTAATGACGTGTGTGCCTACAAACTGGTTTAAGTGTTCTACATGATTTAGCTAGTCAAGAGTGTCAGATAATCTGTCTAGTCAATAAGAAAACTCTCAGTTAAATCAGTCCAACTGAAAATGTGTTCATTGAACTTAGCTCTTTTCTTTAAATTTACTTCACTGGTAAATGCAATTAAAACACTCAGTCAAGTGTGTATGTAAGAGACAACCAGTAAATCAGGTTTTTCCTTAATCTGACTAAATTGTTCCTGACCTGATTTTAACCAAATTTTACTCACCCTTCCCACCCTGGAGCAAAAGACTGTCTAACTGTTCCTATTCCTAAACATCTTCAATAAGTCTTCTTTGCTCTGCTACTTTTATATTTAGGCAAATAAACTGAAGAGTCAAAGAATGAGACAGGGATCAGAATGAGCCAACATAATTTATAAGGAAATCCAAAAAGAGATTTGTTATATATTTTTTAAATCAACATACTTAACAATAATATTCAAAAGAGTACTGAAAGATAGAAATATGCAGCAATAAAGCATATAAACATGTCTGCTATTTTCTTTATATTACAGCAGTTCTTTCTAAAAATAAGAACTTCACACTAACCCCACCTTTATTTTCTTTTCATATTTCTCTGAAAGTAATGAAATAAGTTTTAAATTTGTCTACTTTTTAAAGTATAGCATTTCTCCCTTAAAATCAAATTTAAATATATAATACTAAGACTTGCATTTTTCTCTCTGCCTTAGACAAAAATCAGATTTTAGATATTGCTCAGAGACGAACCCTAAGATCAAATGTATTTGGAGTTTACTTGACTCTACTGTTAAAGGGAAACAGAGGCATACAGACTCAGATGACAGTCTAAGATGCAGAATCACAATACTGTACTATAATACATAAAATATTTGAGCACTATCATTAATATTGGGACTGTCACTTAAAATATTGTGTCACAATTACCAGTATGTAAGATAATTCTCCACTTAAAGATTTCAACCAGAAAAAAATATATTGTTCTTCCTTTATATATATATATACATACAATTTTTGAGATGGAGTTTTGCTCTTGTTACCCAGGCTGGAGTACAACGGGGCAATCTTGGCTCACTGCAACCTCTACTTCCTGGGTTCAAGCAATTGTCCCACCTTAGCCTCCCGAGTAGCTGGGACCACAGGCATGTGCCACCACACCCAGCCAATTTTTGCATCTTTAGTAGAGACAGGGCTTCACCATGTTGACCAGGATGGTCTTGATTTCCTGACCTCGTGATCCATTGTCAATAAATACTCCAAAATATGGAATCATTGAAGTAGCTTATGTTAAAAAAAATACCAAAATAAAATTTGAAAGCAACAATGTCAGTCTTAAATCTGCTAATTTTTTAAGAACCAGCATTTTAAAATATTCAACACTGAATCTGTTACTATTTTGTAAAATCAATGACATGCAACTGCAAAGGAAAAGGGACATTTAAGTGTCTCAGATTTGGGATAATATCATAAATTCCTTTCAGAGGCTGTAGCTAGTGTTGTAAAGGAGAGCAAATAATAATGCAAAAGCAGATACAAATTATTTCAGAGACATGAATGATCTTCAAAGTGAAATATTAGAAGTGACATTATGAAATACAAGCAATGTGACTGAGAGCTCCTGATCTTCTGATATATGGCAATATGTTCTCAATCATTAAAGTCTAATTTTAATGCACTGACAGCTAACCTCAAGAAACAAGACATCTAACTTTAATCTTATTATTTGGTGATATATCCTTACAATATCCCACAGGCACAGAAAATGTTCAAATTTGAATTTACCATCTTTTCTCCTGACAGCTCTAGAATTCCTTATCTTAGTGAATACAGCCACAATCAACCCAGTTGCTCAGGTCAGAGATCAGGTAGCCATCTATGATAAATCCCAAATCCTGTAAGATCTCCCTTATAATACCTTTCAGTTATCTTTCTCTCTCTTTCTCCCTCTTGTCTCTCTCCCTCCCTATCCTTCCACCCACTACAACTCTAGGGTAAACTCTCATCATCTCTTACCTGGACTATAACACCCTCTTAAATGGTCAGGGTACACCTCCCTCTCCCACCCTACCCCCTAGACACCTCAACCCTAGGTTTCCTGCTTCCTACCAGTCTGTTCTCTCCACTGAAACCAGAATGCTTTCCTAAAAACAGAAAAGCTAATGATGGCAGTCTCCTACATAAAAGTATTCAAAGGCTTCCCATGGTTTTAGTGAACTTGGCCTTTTAACGTAAAGATAATTTTCTCTGTGCTTATCTCTTTTGCTTCATCTAGTGCCATCTCTTTCTTTGTTCAATAGATTTAAATTATATTTCACCTAGCTGTGTTTTTTACCTCCAACAAGCTTTCTCCCTCTTTCTACTAGATCCTTCAGAACTATGTTTAAGTACTATTATTTCAGGTAATCTTCCTTCAAGATTCCTCAGACTAGGTGAATATTGTATTATATAGTCTCCCATAGACTCAACATACTTATAATGTATTCATTATAATCTACATGAGAATAGAGACTCAAAGCCTGTCACTGTTCCTGACAAATGTGTTATTAACTGCATGTTGAACATTCATTGAGAGCTAAAAAGATACATAAACTGGTTATTTTTCTATACATGCAGTCAAATTAGTGCCATAGTGGATGTTCTGATTATTTCATCATTCCAGGTTGAGTATCTCTTATCCGAAATGCTTGGGACTGGAACTATTTCAGATTTCTGTTTTTTGTGTGGAGGAGGGGGATTTTTTAATATTTACATTATACTGGTTCAGCATTCTAAGTTGAAAATCCAAAATCTAAAATGTTCTAATGAGCATTTCTTTTGAGCATCATGTTGGAACTCAAAAAGTTTTGAACTTTGCAGCATTTCAGATTTTGAATTTTCAGATTGGGGATACTCAAATTTTATATGAAATTATTAGTGATTTATCATTCACTGTTCCTTAAATCAGTTGAGTGAAAGAGGGTTCTCTTTACTTCAACAATATTCAGATCTCTACTGTTGCCATTTCTTCGGCTTATCCTCTCCATCACTAATTATTCCTGGTGTCATTTTATTTCAAGACTTCTGTCAGCCTCTTTTCTTCATTATTACAGATAAAATTGTACAGTCCTCCAAAAACTCTGCTCCACCTTGAAATGGTCATCTTTTTTTTTCCCATTCCAATCAGAGCTTCAAATACTCTCAAGACTCTTTCTTCAGAGGGGCATATCAAAGGGTTACTAATAAGAATCTTCAACACCCCAAATTATAAACAAGTTTTATCCCAATAACTGCCTAGTACACTGCATTAAATATGTAATGGACACACATGCCACAAAGACATGAAATAAAATATTGTGTGTACAACTCAATTTAATTAAAAAGGTTTCTTCTCTTATTAAAGGTCTTTAACCTCACATATCTGAGTACCACCCATAAGATTCTATCACTTTGTTTATAATCAGTGATTAGACAGATGCAATTCCTAACCTTCATACTATACATGCTAAGACTTTAAAGTCTGACTTAAAGAAGTTAAAAAAATTATGGTGACAAGGACCAAAAGATGTAAAACAATTATAAGGTCAAACCATTTTAGGTATAATATTATTCACCATATTGGAACCTGTCTTTATAAGGTTAATAAGAGCATACCTTTTATAGTAAAGCCTACTTTACCAGACATAATGAAATAAAATTTTCATAGGCATATCAACTTTCTAAGTGAAAGTTCTATGTTGCTTTTTAGCCACTGTTAGCTATTACATTCTAAAAAGTTTTATTTACTGAACAGAAAAATTTTAAATTTCAAATTAGATTATTATCTTGAGTCAGCATTATCATTGAAGAGTTTGTTAAGATGGTGCAATCAACTTGGATAATTTCTACCTTTTAAGAACTGGGGGACTATGATACATACATGTATTCATTAGATCTTGAAGATTCTTCACATCACCATTGGTTCCTTTGTAGTGAATGCTGCAGCCCTTAAGGTCAGTGTCAACCAATTAAAATTCAAACACATACACTTGAGAGAAGAAACTCTGTTAATCGATTTCATATCTTAATGATGATAAACTTTACCATAAATTAATATATTTTGGACAATTAAAGTAGGACATATTTCTATAAAATATGATATGCCGATTTCAGAGCTGAATATTATTGTAGGAATTAATAAACTAAATCTGGTTCCCATTCACTCTGAAATCACTTTTAGAATTGTATTTTTAAAATGCACATAGGCTCACAAACATGTATAATATTCTAATGCATCTCATGTATATAGACTCAATAACACATGTAATATCCTAATACATCTCAATTAGATGCAGCTGGCTAACACCAAGTTTCCCTAAAGTTCACTACCCCTCCTTGAGGATCAATACACTGATAAACATAGGACTAAGGGAATTTTTAAAAATTAAGATATACCACGGTATAACAACCAAGTTTAATAGCAAGTATAAAATTTCACTAGTAAATGTAGCTCCATAAAACAAGGGTTTAAAAAGTGATTCTCAAATTTTACAGTATATAAGAATCATGAACGAGACTTAATACAATACATATTGCATGTCACATCCCATTTTTCTGATTCTGTGGGTCTGTTCAAGAATTTGCATTTCTAACCATTCCCCAGATGATGTTGATGATGTTGGCCTGGGAACTACACTTGGAGAACCACTGATCTAACAAATCGCCCATTTTTTAATGTCACTGCAAATGAGTTTTAATGTTATTTAAAAAAAATATATAATGTGTACCAGGAAACAGAAAATTTCACAACCTAGTTGTGTGTGTGTGTGTGTGTGTGTGTGTGTGTGTGTGTATTTTATTTTCTTCTTGTCATAATTCTAATTTCCCCTATACTCTGTCTGCAAACTCAAGACAGACTAGTTACGTGAGGCATTGTTCAAAATTGAAATAGAACTTTGTGTATCCTTCATATTAATTTGTGCATTGGAAACAGCAATTCCTCAGTTTTCATATTAGTTTCTCAACTGTCTTTCTTCCGAGTATTGTAATCATCCCATATATATTGAGATCATATTTCAGTCTATATTTATTTTATGTGGTTTTCCATATACATTTTGTTCATGTAGTCATTTTTTTCTCAGAATTAGCTGAAAAAGGCTATTGGGCAAATGGTGAGAAATGCAGGAAAAAAAAAGAAAAATAGAACAATAATGCTTTTGGTCTTAAGCCTTTTCTTATTTTTCATGGTCTTATCATGGACAAAGGCCACATCTTTTAAAAAAGGATTCATACTGGGATATTTAGGAGGTCTCTCAGGGATCATACACTATACTCACTAGTAGAGTGGTTTTATTTTTATTCCCAGCTTGTCCAACTGATATCTGAAAAGTTTGCACAGTTACACTGAGGACCAATCAATAGTATGATTTGCTATCCACAGGGAGGAGGGGAACACCCCTGGATACTTCCTATTTTTAAACAACTAAAGTTTTTTTTGTATTCCCTAAACCATATTGATCCATGAAGCTAATGATAGTTTTTACGAAAGCTCCCTTTTGTAAACTCTGTCACAGAGGAAACCTTGGAAAATTACAATTAACAGCAGGAAAAATGTTGGAAATCTATTTTACCATGTACCTTTGCTGCCAGGTCCTGCTATGTACAAAATAAAGCAAGACCCACATGTTTTTCCCTCCTGGGTTTGGATATAGCTGGACTGATACAATGGCAGTGAAGATGGCTTATATCTGTAACTCCAGGGTGCTTTTACTCCCTCTCAACTAATTTGCCATCTTGTCCATTATGTGAATAAGTTGTAAAGGCTGAATTGGCATTACCCCCACTTTTCCATTTCAGCAGAAATTTTAAAAGAAGGTTGTCACTCTGTAGGCTCAAGTGATGCCATCTGCTTTTCCATTTGGGGAAAAGCACATAAAAATGGTGGGAGGGATGTTACGTATTTAATTAGAGGTAGACTATCTGTTTCCCCAATTTTCTCTAGTTTAACACATGCTGGGTCATACAAATAATACACATAAGAAGGTAGAAAATAGTTCATGAGGTCTTGCAGGAGAAATACTAAAATTAGGTAGGCCATTAAACATAACAAATGCACATTTTACTAGTACATTAAACCAAACAAAGTTTTTTTTTTAAATGTGAAATACATGAGAACTCTTAGAACACTATAATTGTAGTTCTAAAGAAAGTAATCATATTACTCATATATGAACGTCGGTTTCAAGACAAATTTCTGAAACGATATAATGAAAGTCATATTTAAAATGGAATTTAATAATTGTCATCAATAATGGATATCTCACTTTTATCTACCAATAAAAACACCTACATAGGGATGTATGTGTATGAGTAATTCTTCATTTATAATACTAAAAAATATGTCATTACAGTTACAGCTTCAAGGGACCAGTAATGTTTATGGTAGACTTTCAAGACTGTTGAGTGTGTAGTTTAACCAAACACTAAAGTTATTTTTTCCCTACAGTTCTAGATCCACACCATTGTTTTGACTATGGCACAAATGTAATGCACATTTCAATAAAACAGTACAGCTGGGAATTAACAGGCTAATAAAAAGGACTTTAAAGGTGCATTAAATTAGGATTTAAGATGTCTCCTGCATTTGCGGCATAAATGCTAATAAAAATATAAATCTGTTATTAACTTTTTATAGTCACGCAAAGCAATAAAAGCTGAAAATGTTGAAGATTTATCAGCACATATCTTCAAGATGAATAGAATAGAACGAAGGTAGAGAAAGAGGTGTTGGAAGTAGGGAGAGAAATTTTTAGAGGTGAGAAATAATTTATATGTACTTTAAATAGTTTATACACACACACACACACACACACTGTTTCCTTCCTAATACAATTATTTTTATTTTGAGCCTCAAGAAAGTTTGAGAATGCTCTTTCATGAAAGTAAAAACCAAGAAAATATTTTCTATCATTTAAATGACTGGAGCATTAAGCTAGGAGATTGCTCCAATGGCAATACTGTGTAACCTGTTACTGTTTCCCTTACCTAACAGTATACCACTTGTGTATAATGTGTGCTGACAATACAATCAGGCTTGTTCATTAGGATCATACAACCTGCTACAGGTTGCTTAATAATGCACTAACCTATTCAGAATGCTTATTGCTTAAGTCATAAGTGCACAGATCTAATTGTTAAATGTGGCTGGGAAATTAAAATGGTGACCCTCAGAGACAGCTCTGTTTCAAAATTAATATAATCATTAAAGAAAAATAAAAGCATATATTTTTGCTAGCAATAAGGGTTTTTGAGAACTTCTTATGCAAAATGTAAATGAGAAGTCGTGGTTTCCAAAAACAAGATAAAAATTATATACTTCCATCTATTAAGCCATATGGAAGAGAAAAGTTTTAGGGTTTAGCCTCAGAAAGGCTCTAAATTCTTAAGGTTATAAACAATAAACAACAATCTTGTGTTTTCCACACTGGTTATGATTAGTTGGTATATATTGAACATTTTAAAAATGCATTAAAAATATAAGCAGTCCATGGATTGCCCTCACATTTCTTTGAGAAGCTAAAAACCATAACACATTAAATTGCAGTAAAATTCAAATAAAATTTTATAATTTTTATATAGTGCATTAAAATGTTTAAATAAATTTACATTAACTGTATCAAGTATTATTGCATTGTGGATAATAATAGAATCCTCATTTGCCAGAACAAATTGTAAATTTGGTATTATAACTTTTTTCTCTCTCTTTTAAAATATCAATTTGTCAATATTTAAAAATATTCTGAATAGCAATAGTTATTAGCTGCAATTTGTCTAAGCTGACAATTATTCAAGGTGCTACCTTCTAAGAAAATCAAATAAACAAATATGCTCAGATTTTTAAAAAGACAACATATTTAATCTGCTATTTACAGTGTAGCACATAACAAGTCAGATAGAATATTATCTTTAAACCAATTTTTAATTAGGCTATTTTAAAATGTAAATTAATTAGATAAAATATGCACCTTTTAAAGGCATAATTGTAGTTCTTATAAAATATGTAAATCAATTTGGGCTTCCTAAAAAATTTTTCTGAAGCATAATTTTTAATATGACACAAGCATAATTCATAAGTTCATTATTGTTTTCATGCATATTAACTTTATAGAATAAAAATAAACAAAAACATGGCTTACCATATCCCTATAACTCATCTGTATAAATAATATTAAAAGTGTATTTCAAGGAATTCATTTCAGAAATGTTTATGTTGTGAGTTACCATGAAAACATTAAAGAGACCAGAACCAAGGGAATACATGATTAAATAGTCTTGATTTCCTTATGTTACAGAGTTATTTCCTTTATATCATAATTAAGGAGTAGGAGTATTTCAGGAAGATGGAGAGTTTTATTTTTAATTGTCATACAGTCCACCATGCATTCATGGAAATAGTCATCCAGAAATAAAATTATGTAGAAATATGTCAACATCTAGTAAGACTAATAAAAGCAATGTTAATGTGCAGTTGACCCTTGCACAATGCAGAGGTTAAGGGGGCCTAACTCCCCCACCCCATGCAGTCAAAAATCTATGGATAACTTTTGATTCCTTAAAACTTAACTACTTCTGGCTCAAAGCTTTACCAATAACAAGCCGTTGCTTAAAACATATTTTGTATGTTATATGTATTATATACTATATATTCTTATAATTAAGAAAGCTAGAGAAGAGAAAATGTTATTAACAAAATTATAAGGAAAATATACTTAATATATTCATTAAGTGGATGCAGAACATTTTAACATTCTTCATTCTCGTCTTTATATTGAGTATGCTAAGGAGGAGGAGCAAGAAGAGGCATTGGTCTTACCCTCTCAGGGGTGGCAGAGGCAGAAGAAGGGGAGGATGTGGAAGGGGCAGCAAGAGAGGCAGGTGCACTGGGTGCAATTTTATTGAAAAAAAAATCATGTGTAAGTGGGACCATGTAGTTCAAACCTGTGTTTTTCAAAGGTCAGCTGTAATTTATAATAATAAAGTAATTTGGACTGAAAATGTTTAATGATGTAATATAATTCTACTTTTACAGAAGGTAAGGAAAGAAGTAGAAATCTCATAAAAGTACTAAACCTGATGGAATAGTACTGTTTACTGATCTGACATAAATTACATCAATTGAAGTGACTATTTTGACTATAACTTAAATGAAATAGTATGGTTTGGTCATAAATTCAAATTCTCATAAGTGCCCAAATTAATAATTATAGTAGTTAAATCAAACGTTGAATAGGTGGCAAATATTTTAATGTTTTTGATATACAGAAAATTATTGGATCCACATATGTGTATAAATCCAGAACTTTCATATATTGAATAAAGAAATCAGAGCATATACCATATATCATGCCCCACCTGTGCTTCATAGCAACCCATAATTGAAAGTAGCCTAATTTTTCCATAGAACTGATATCTATGGATTGTTTTCTTATATTTTAAAACAAACATAGAAATTGAGCAGTTGCTGAGTGCTGAGCAACTCCTTTATACACCCTTAATTTTTGTCAGTTGGGGGAAGAAACAAATTTGAGACTGGTCTGTAGTCTCCCAGCTGACATTATCTGGATTGAAGTCTTTATTCCCTGGCAATACTCATTCTTATGACCAAACATAAGCTGAATCCCTGGTACTTAGAAACATACTCAATTACTTTAATAATTATACAATAAAACTTACAAGGATTCACAATAAATGGGGACAATAAAGACACAAAATTTTCTTAGTCAGCTTAGGTCAGGATTTTTTGATAAATAAATTGAGTCAACTTAGGAGAAAACTGTTGGCTTTTAGAACTTTGTGAATTTTAGAATTGTTGATAAATGATTGTGGGCCCAGTTTTCTCGTTTAATCTTGACCCCACTTCTATGCAAAAGGTTTGACAATTTTATATTATCATTTTATATATGACGAAACTGAGGCTTAACTCTTCTAATATCTTGCTCAAAATTATTTGACTAGTACCATAAATGCAGAACAACACTGTAATAAAGAAGTCTGTCTCTGAATCCTAAAATAATTTGGAAAACTGACCATAATAGGTTTGACAGTCTCACAAATACCATTGTGTTTATAACTCTAGATTTTGTATTGCCTTTTGTGTTTAAAGCCATTTCTCATTTTAGAAGGGTGAGCTGGAAATTTATGTTTGCTAAAACTCCTGTAACTATATAGCTAAGTAGTAGTATTGTAGGGAGTATGGAAAAGTGAATTAGGGAGCATACTCTAAAATTCCTATTTATTTCTCTAAATTCTAACTTGAAATTTTTGATTAAACTTACTTTTATAACTAGAGTATTTCCAGTCAAGTGGCAAAAATTGGACAGAAAAATAAGCATTTTAATTTTTATTTCCATGTAGTTAAGACAGCTGCCCTCATGAACCAAACTATGAGGCTGCTAAATGGATAAGATACTTCATATGGAGGATTCTTTTGAAAGCTGAGAAAATAAACTCAGGTCATACATAATATGCCATAATGTATAGAAAAGAATGCTCAATAAGAATGTTTAATTTATAGAAACAAGTTTCATTATTAGAAGGAAATTATTATCTTTATACTACTGAGATTGTCTGAAAGTTAACTTTTGAAAAATGTTTGATTTTAGCAATTAGGTTTTCTAAATTGTGACAAAATATAAATATTTACCATTTTAACCATTTTTAGGTATACAATTCAGTGGCATTAAGTACATTCACATTATTGCACAATGATAACCACTGTTCATTTCCAGATTTTTTTTTTATCTTCCCAAACTGAAACTCTCTGCCCATGACACAACAACTTCTCATTCTCCTTCCCCTCAGCCCTGGCAACCACTATTCTATTATGTCTCTATGAATATGACTAGACTATTCCAGATAACCTCATACAAGTGAAATTATATAATACTTCTCCTTTTGCGACTGGCTTATGTCTTAAATGTTCAATCATGTTATAGTATGTGTCAAAATTCAATCTTCTTAAGGCTGAATAATATTCTACTGTATATACCATATATACTTTTTTGAGGTGGGGTCTTGCTGTGTTGCCCAGGCTGGAGTGCAATCTTGGCTCACTGCAACCTCCGCCTTCTGAGTTCAAGTGATTCTCCTGGCTCAGCCTCCCCAAGTAGCTGGGATTACAGGCATGCACCACGACACTCAGCTAATTAAAAAAAAAATTTAACTTTTTTTTTAAATTTTTGGTAGAGATGGGTTTTCACCATGTTGACCAGGCTGGTCTTGAACTGCTGACCTCAAGTGATCTGCCCACCTCAGCCTTCCAAAGTGCTGGGATTCCAAGTGTGAACCACTGCACCCGGCCTAGACCACATTTTTTATCCTTTCGTTCGTTAATGTTTATTGGGATTTTTTCCGCCTTTTAACTATTATGAACAATGTTACTATGAACATTAGTTTACAAATATCTGTTTGAGTTTCTACCCTCAGTGCTCTTGAAATAGAAGTGGAATTGTGGTAATTCTATGTTTAATTTTTTTGTGTGGAATCACCATACTGTTTTCCACAGTGGCTGCTGTATCATTTTAAGTTCCCACCCACAATGCACAAGGTCTTTAATTTTTCCACATTCTCACCAAAACTTGTTAGAACATATTTTTATAATTTTACATTATCCAGGGACCCCAAACTTTTTACAACTATTAACTCACTACTGATCACAGATTAAGTATTTTCTTTCTGTTTACTTTTTACATATTGTTCCATTTATCTTTTTTACTTCTAGTGTATTGTACAATATCTATTACATTAAGGTAATTGTAGCAGCTTCTTATAATTTGAATGAATGAATTAATTAATGAGTGAACCTCATTAGAGACTGTAAATATTTTATGAACAATCTACATGCACCCTCAGAACACAACTATTATAGCATAAATTATATAATTTGTAGTGAATACATAACAAACTTTGAAGTCTCCCTGACTTATGGCTGCAGAGGAAGAAGGAAACCCTAAACCAAATTACCTAGACTAGAGGCCTTTCTTAAACTAACTACCAGTATAATATCAATGAATATTCTTAAGGTTATAAGGCATTATAGGAAGCCCGGTTTATCTTATTGAGACCAGCTTTATCTAAGTAAGCAGCTATACTTCAGACTTCTATGTTACCTTAGTACTTAAAGCTGCTCATGAAAATATTAATCAGAAACATTAAATTTTTAACTTATTAGAGATGAGCAATTCACAATATCCAACTCATATTAAAAAAAATAATAACGAGTTTCTGGTCTGAAGGATTCCAGGTACAGCCAATTAACCGATCAGAATCCATTGACTGCCAGTCTGACCTATGTCACTAGCATACAGTCAGGCCACTGAAGTATGAAAAAATATTAGTGGACCAACAAGCACATAGCTAAATAGTAATTCTTGAAGTTAAACGGTATGCAGACATGATACAATACTAGGTAACTAGAACTGAAGAATTTTTAACAAAGCAAAAAGTTTACTGAAAATCCTCAGCTATCTAAATTCTTCTTGTTTAAAACTCTGTTCAAGGTGATGACAGCTGGCAATTATAGAACATTAATTTCACCTCACAAATCAGTAATGGTCTCCATTTAACTAAAACCCCCTTCTTCCAGACAACATAAAATAGGAAGGATCTATTTAACATTGTTCTACCTTGAGGAGATGACTCTACCCATATAATACTCAGAGGCAAACAATCATATTAAGGAACACAAGAGAAAAGAAATGTGTAGACAAACAGGAAAAGTTAAATATATATAAACTACAATCTCAATAATAAAGACTGTGTAATAGTTTTTCCTAACACTTAGTTATAAATACATCTTTAGAGAAAAGATTTATCTTGTCAAGTTTTTCAGAAATTAAAAATGGAAAGCTATCCAGATGACTATTGGTTATTTTTATTTACAGTACGAATAAGCTTCAATACTACTTTACAGGAAAGTCATATTAATTAAAGTTAAGCACTCACAGTACTTACCTTATAGATTTATTATAAGGATTAAACTAGGTAATAATTGTAAAGAGCTTGGAACTCTGTATGGCTTAAATGTGTTTTGCCAAGTAAATATAAAAGTAGTGCAATAGTAGGCAAACTGGATAGCAGCTTTGCAATATTTGCTAGTTAAAAAGTGTAAGAGAGTTTGCTGGCATGAGAAGCAAACAAAATTCAGAAATGATCATTATTTATTGATAACCTTTTCCTAATAGAGAATATCACATTTCCTCTGTAGGAAAAACCAAAAAGTAATATTTTCACTTAAGACAACTGGGGAAGGTGCTAACCAATTAGCGTCACACAACTAAGTAATTAGCATTCCACATACCTATAATTAGAAAGTGTTAAATATGGTCTGCACCAGAGTGAATTTATAAACCTTGCCTGAGGAATCAGTTAGTCAGTAGGGTAGTGCTTGTTTCTGAGTTTGAAAGCATCACTTGTGAAAAACATTTCCAGGAAGAATTTGCCTGAATGTCTACTCTTTTAAATCGAAGTTGAAAGACAATCCAACAAAAATCCAGATGACTATATGTTACATTTCTATTTTTTTTAGAATTAGTCAATTAGTTATTAAGAAAGTTCATTTAAAATTTAATTATCCAAGTTTTCCTTCTTTTCTAACTTAGCCTGATGCTTAATTATCCTACATTTGTTGATTATTTTCCATCCTTCTTATGAACATATTAGCATGCAACCATAACTATGTTAAATTACCTTTAAAAACACATAAAAATCAGTGGAGCATGATGTTTTCCTCTTTATACTACAAGAAATCCACTCTAAATATATTAGGATATTTTAACAGAGTCTGGCAATGTTTATTTTAGCCGTGATTTCAAAGAGCTCTTGAGTTGATTAACCTGTTAGTGGATCCTGTGGTTCTCAGGATGGCATTCTGGACTGTTATAATCACGTGGATTCTAGGTAGATTTAATTTTTCTCATGCTTGCTTTAATCAATACATATTTTCAGAAATGAGAAAAATGTAAGTTTCTTAGCTAATATTTTTCTCTAAGTTCTTTAAATAATATTGCTTCACCCAGAATATAACTATGTCAAAATATTTCCTTCACCTCAAAAGTACATTGGAAGCACATTCTATATTTTAAAATTCATTTAAAGGAAATTTTTTAAAATTAATTCTTCGTTCTGTCCTCTCCGGAGACTATACTAGACAAACTTCAATCTCTTAACTGGTATTCCTCTCTACAGTTGTGGCTTGCTGTCTAGAAAGCAGTGGTTTATTGATATTAAGTAGACTGTCAATTCTTTGAGTGTTGCCTCTCTTGTGGAACTGTCAAGACTACCCTGTTTAGTCATATAGCCCTATTATTACTCTTTTTGTTTTGCTGGGATTTACATATGGGTATGGGGATGTGTATATATAAGAAAGAAAAATGTTGAGGTTGATAGGAGAAAGATCACAGTGAGAAGGACTTTGCCTTTTTCATCCTGTATTCTGAACAATAATAGCAACATTCATGAAATGTTTGCTAAATGAATACCAATTTGGTTACAACGCTAGATTTGTAGTATAGATTGCATTTAAAATGTGATAAATTCATTTAAGCAAATACGTCATTCTCCTTCCCTTCATTTAAATGGATATTTAATTTTATTTAAAATGGTAGTGCTTTTATAAGTGATAGTAACTTTCTTTGGTTTTATCAACAATGCATATTCATCATTTCCATGTTCATTCATTCAATAAGTATTTATTGAAGACCTAATATGTATCAGGGATACACAGGCACTCAATATGTTTTGACATGAAATATTTATTTTCATTTTTTTGAGACAGGCTCTCACTCTGCCTCCCAGGCTGGAATGCAGTGGTGCGATCACAGATCCATGCATCTGTGACCTCCTGGGCTCCAATGATCCTCCCACCTCAGCCTCTCAAGTAGCTGGGATTAAGAGCCTGCTCTACCACACCTGAGTATTTTTTGTAGAGACAGGGGTCTTGCTATATTGCCCAAGCTGGTCTCAAATCCCTAGGTTCAAGCAGTCCTCCTACCTCAGCCTCCCAAAGTGCTGGAATTACAGGCATGAGCCACCACACATGGCCCAAAATATTTAAATATATGCATTAAGTTTATCTTAATGACACAATACAGATTAATCGAATGGGTCAGTATTAAAAAGTCTGCCTTCACTAATTAGCCCAAAGAAATAAAACCTCAATCCAGGAAGGACTGATCACTGTCAGAAATCTGATTCAGAAACATGGAGCAACTGTATGTTTTTTAACCAAAATAAATGATCTATTGAGAAAAAAAATCAATAAAAACTATTTGTTTCATGTATACTAGTTTCTGGTAAAAAATTGTTTTAGACATCAGCTAATTACATTAATAGTATTACATTAATAACAAAACCATAACACTATACATTTATGTAATACATATTTTATATAAATTATTAAATTTACATATATGTATATATCAATTGAACATCTACAATGTGCTAGGCACAGAAGATACCAAAGTAAGCAAGAGTCACAAATCTGTCCTCTTTGAGAGGTTATATTTAGGGGGATAAACTAGAAATAAAAATAAACATGGACGATGTACAGTATGTTACAGTAATATGTAATACGGAGAACAAATGTGAGAAGAGATATATGAGTTGAAATTCTAGATAAGATAGCACATGAAAGGCACCCCTGGAAAGTGGCTTTTGAGTAAAAACCTAAAACCGAGAACAAATTAGTCATACAGGTGTAAGAGGAAAGCACAATGCAAGGAGAGAGAAGAGCAAAAAAATATCCCAAAGCAGAAACATGCCTGGCCTGTTCAAGAGACAATGATGAGGCTGATGTAGCTGGAGCTGAGTGAAGGAGAAGGCAGAGTAATAGGAGATGAGCTCAAGACACAGTGAAGACCCAAGTCATGTAGAAACTTTCAGGCCATTATCCAGATTTTGGCTTTTACAGTGTGAGAGATGGGAAGGCATTGGGAAAGTTTTGAAAATAAGAATAACATGATCTGAACAACTTTTCAATGATTCTATTACTTTGGAAAATAAGATATTTGTACATATTTTGTCATCACAGACCACCACATAAATATTCATGAAAATGACAAACTAGTAATTAAAATCCTGGCTAAAATCTCCAAGACTAAACATACATTTTTAATTTAATCTCTGTCCACTTCGTATCTGTCTGGAAGAAAGTAGTAAGTCACTAATCAACCACTTAGCTGTTTCTCAACTTTACATATCACTCAGGTGGTCCAAAGATAATAACATTGCTTTCATCTCCCATCCTGCCTGACACTAGGAGATGAAAAATTGAAGATGCTCTTTTTAACTCTGTTTCTAGAGAAATGACCACTGACATTCACATACTAAGTCACATGACTGAAAGGTTATTTGCTGTATTATTCATCCTTTCTTATTTTTACACATTATTTGATTCATCAGAACTTAGGCAAACATGCACAAATGTTCTAAATTTATAAAGATTATCAACCTAAATAAAGCATTTTAATTTAAATATTGCATATGGTAAGCAGTCTGCAAAATTATTCATATCTATTTTTTCTCTATTTATAAAATAAGTCACTGATTTTATTTTTTTTAAATCTGATTTTTGGAGCATTTTGCCCTGTACTTACTAAAATTTCTGTTACCACTAAAATAAATTATTCTCACATTGCTAAGTGGAAACTGATCTTTCAATGAGGCAAAAGATGATTTTTCATTTTTTTCCTTTTTTTCATTTCCTTTAAAAAATCTTTATCCATGTGCAAGCAGAATGAAAACAAAATAGACAAATTAAGTTTAAAAACAGAAATACCATTTGTAAAGAACTGTGAACTTCAACCAATCACTTCTTAAAATATCCATATTTGTGGACTGGGCACAGTGTCTCAAACGTGTAATCCCAGCACTTTGGGAAGCCAAGGTCAGCATATCATTTGAGGCCAAGAGTTCCATACTAGCCTGAGATATATGGTGAAATCCCGTCTCTATTAAAAATACAACAATTAGCCAGTATGGTGGTACATGCCTTTAGTCTCAGTTACACAACAGGCAGACACACAAAATCACATCAATCTGGGAGGCAGAGGTTGCAGTGAGCCAAGATCACACCACTGCACTCCAGCCTGAGTGACAGGGTGAGAACTTGTCTTAACAAATACAAAACAGTATTTGTGATTGTCTTCCAGAAATAATATTAACATCATGTTGGAACACAGTTCTAAATCTTTGTCTCCCTAAAGATATTATTTATGTGAAAACTTTTATGTAAATATATAATACATATATTTGAGATAGAGTCCCACTCTGCCGCTAAGGCTGGGAGTGCAGTGGCATGATCTCTGCTCACTGCAGTCTCTCCCTCCTGGGTTCAAGTGATCCTCCTACCTCAGTCTCGCAAGTAACTGAGATTACAGGTGCTTCCCACCACACCAGCCAATATTTGCATTTTTAGTAGATATGGCGTTTCACCACATTGGCCTCACCAAGTCTCCATAGTTTTATTTCTACTTTTGTTTCTAGCCAAAGTAGAAAAAAGCAAAAGCAATAGGTATTACAAAGTTCTATACTTTCCTCCATAAACAACAAAAAATCATTTTATGATAATATATAAACGATTTTAAAGAAAATTATATTTTAAAACATAACTTTTACTCCATTAGTGAAAATCAGGCCATTTACTTTCTGAATTTCAAAAAGATCCTCAAATATTAAAATTAAAATTGATGCTTACAAATTGACTCCATTCAATTATTAAATATCATATCTTTTGTTTGCTGTAAGCATTGTTCTAATCAACAATAACAAATATACCATCTTTTATGTGTAGTAGGGTCTTATAGAAATAAGCAGTTAGATACTAATGCAAATCACAGAGAGAAAATAGGAATTTTAAAAATTTACTCACAGGGCATAAAGAATCATGTTTTAAAAGCAAAATATGGGGTTAGAAGTTTCTGAAAACTTAGTTGGTAAAGTCTCATTTCAATCCAATGTCAGAAGCCTTTGTTAAAGAGCTTTCTGAGTAGTAATCTTAACACTCAAAAACTAAAACTCTTTTAGTTTTTTCAAGTATCATAACATAGAGGAGATTTCCTTTTGTGAGTCCTTATTATACCTATATTTTTATCTACATATTTATAATTAGTGTTTCTGACTTACCATGATTTTTGTTGGTATTAGCAGGGAAGTAATAAAGATTTGCAAGTTCACTCAGTTTTTATATGGCCCTGGTTCTACTACCTATTTTGTGGTTACAGAGCCTCAGACATAGCTACGGACAGTTATCTCACAGCTATCCCGTATGCCACTGTAATCTCAGCCCCTAGCACAGGATCTAACACAAGCTGGAGAGGGTGGTAATTGGAGGCAGTCGAATCATGCTTGAGAAAGTGATATCACTAGAGTCAGGTTATCTGAGTTCAAATCCTAGGATTGCCCTTCTAGCTCTCTGACCTTAAGCAAATGATGTAGTTTACATTTGTAAAATGTTTCAGTGTTGGTTACTGTTGCATGGGATTGGTTACTATTGCATGGGATTAAATGATGTAATGCATGTATTTAGCAGTGAGCCTTTTATTTAAAAGTTTATTATTATTATCATAAACTGAATTTTTTAAAGAAAACAAACTAGGGATATTTTAGATCTATCTAATGACACTTTTGGTTCACAAGCACTATGAACTATCTCAGTCTGTTCTATTTTACATGTTTCTTTTACTCATAATTTTAAGGAACCGTAAGTAGCATGATAATCAGTTTTATGGATTACAATTCATCTTGTTGTTTTCTGAGAAGTTTCAAAAAAAAAAGCTTTTGATAAGATTTTTGTAAGTACAATTAAGTGGAGTGATGTTTATAAATGTTTATAGTGCATGAATTCCTAAAAATTCATCTCTTCAAATTCCTTTATTTTGTTTTTGTTCAAAGTAATCATAAATGATCAGTGATGGTATGATGAAAACTTTTTATTAAGGATAAAAGAGATTTATTTAAAAAAATCCTGGGTTAACAGCTAGAATAAGAAATGCAGTCAGCTCAGTCACATTAAAGAGTTAAGAAAGTGGAGTCAATAAAAGCAATGATAGTTGATCACAATTTATATTAAAAAGGCTTTTCAACTAATGGAATTATCTGTTTGTTTTCCAGTAAATAATCTTATGTATTTGGAAGCAATAGCATCTGTTTTTATATGATAACCTAAGAGAGAAGGAGAATTAATTTGTTTTTCACCATGTGCTGTAAAACACATTAACAGTGAACTCAAAGAATAGTGAAGCTTTATTTCAACTGAAGTGGAATCTGATCTATGTTAGTTAATTTTATTCAATGTTACACTAAATACAGTATGTCAAGAACAAGTATAAGAAGTGAAATTTTGTTAGGGTTTATTTGGAATAGCATTGCTTATATATAATGTTATAAACAAATTGCATAATTATGAATTACATAGAATATATAACAGAGCTACGCTTACAATACATTACTTTTCTAATTCTGGGCAAGGTATTTGAACTCTCTTCATCTAATTTCCTCCTCTTAAAAAAAAGGGATAGAATTTTACATTTTTTATTGTAGGTCATTTACTTAAAGAGTTTATGGACTAGAACCTAATTTTTTATTATATAATTAAGTACAAGTTCCTGTCTTTCAGACTGCCATTCTTTTCTAAAAAGTTTTTGAGTTTCTGCAAATTTTTTATTTGTATTAAATAATTAGGAAAAATGAGTAAAATAAACTGTACTAATTAACTCCATACACTTTTTAAAAACTGACTCTCACAGGTTAATGTATATTATTGTAAATACATAAAAAACAAATACTGAACAAAAATTTTAAATATCTGCTTTTGTATTTCTTTATAATCTATTTATCTTTGGAGTTACATCACTGTATTTAAGGAATATCTATAAAGTTTAAAATAGAAAAATAAACTGATTAAGCATTTGTCACTTGTTTATGCCAGGAGCATTCCTGCCTTAGGGTCTTATTCGCCCTATACTGTGCTTCCCTCTGACACCTGCAAGGTTAATACCTTTTCTTGATTTAGGTTTTTACTCACAAGTTACTTTCCCAATGAAGCTTCCCACATGCCTATACAATTTCAACCCATAATCCTCTTCTTTCATTATTTATTCTTCTTACCAATACCATATTATATAATGTGCTTATCTATCTTAAGAAAGATTCCATGAAAGGAAAGAGTCTTTGATAAAAGAGAGACAAAGCTTGAAATATGTAGAAAGGGCTAAGGCAAGAGATTATATTGGAATAGGACACCACTGAGAATTTAGAGCCAGAGGAAAAGAATTATGATGATAAGGAAGAAACTTCACTAGTCTTGAAATGCAACATAATAATGATGGATTTAAAGTGAAGATCTTGAGGATGTTAATAGGTGGTTGGAGGCAGTGGGAATTCAAAACATTAAGAAGACAAGCTTTAGTGCTTGCTGAATTTGTCAGGGAAGGAGAAACTGCCAAAGTATGCCAATAACAATTATGTCATTTTGAACAATCCTGTAACACTTCTGGCCTTAAATAGATACCAGATCATCCAAGGCAAAGAATGTATCTAACCCCTTTATGGCAAATGAAAAATAACTCTAGGTAAGTAATTAAACACGTAGCTTAAGGACCTTTCTTCTTTTTTATTCTTTTATACTTTAAGGAAACTATTCAGACAGAGTTTCAAAAAATGTTTTAAACAGAAATATACTCTCCGGATTTATCTCCTACGTATTTTATTGGGTAAAATTGAAATCAACGTGTATCTCAAAACATACAAGAAAAGACGCAGACCTTTCCATTTTCTCAACTTTGATAGCATCTGTGCTATATTAGAGACTTTCTGACCTCATAATTTCTTCACATGTGGACGCATAATCCTTTCTATGGAAATAAAATTAATGTCAGACACTTGAAATGTCCAACTTAGATGAACTCTCCATAACTGAATTTGCTGCATATGAACCATTCTCCTTAACAGCAATACAGAACTGAATAGTAAGACATTAATCACAGCCATTTTTAAATGCATATTACTTTTTTTATCTCAGTGTATATATGCTCTTTTTTGATATGCAAAGAAATTAAGTTACAAGGTTATTATCAAAATGGCTCATCTAAATACATATTCTTCTCAATTTTAATATTACTTTTGTTTGTTCTACTACTGCAGTGAAAATGCTGATCTTATAATATACTCCTGACATTCCAAATTGGGTACATTTTACTCATCTACTTTCAGTGACGCATCGGAAACTAGAGGTTTAGAGAGTACCTACTAGTAATGTGACTGCTCAGGTTAAAATTCTGAGCTTCTCGCTTTTTAGCAGTGTTATGAACTGAATAGTGTTCCCCCAAAATTCGTATGTTGAATCCTCAACCCTTAGTATGATTACATTTGGAGAAAAGGTCCATAAGGAGGGGATTAAGATTAAATGAGGCCAAAAGGGTAGGGCACCGATCCAATAAGCTGGTTTTCAATATATATGAGTTTTAAGAATAACAATAAAGTTTGACCTAAGAATTGCACAGTATTCTCTTTTAGATAAACTAAAATGTGGTAAAATAATTTCATGGAGCAATATGTGTGTTGTTTCCCATCGAGTATTCCAGAGTAAAGACACCCTCTCCTCATCCAAACCAGTCAGCCTATTTTCTTTTCACTTGCTTGACTGACCTGAATTGTTTTTCAGCATCAGATTGTAGATACAAAGCTAGAATAGGTACAAAAGTTAGAATGGAAAAGGGAACTTGCTCAGAAAGGTCATTCAGTCTCTTGGCTGAAAGGACATACTGGATACTCTTGGGAGCTTGAAGCCTAATGTCATCAAATAGCCTTGTGCACAGATATGCAGAAAGTGATGAGAGATAAAAGAAATGAAAATAGAAAATGAAGAAACAAGAAAAGAGAAAGCAGCAACGCTAGTGCAAAAAAAATTCAGAATTTACCTTGTAAGTACAATGAACAATCTCCCATGTGATCTGATATTATGTTAATTTAGAAATAATAAAGGAGCTCTTTGAAAAATACATGTAAAAGTAATTAAACTAAAATAAAGTGTAAATAATAGGAGAAATGAGAGTAACTACAAGATTTTCATCTGTCGGAGGCTTTGCCTGTGATTCTAGAAATTTCCTAACATCACTTTCACTGGCTTCAAGAAATCCTGTCTTTTGTAAGATTTTCAGCTTCATTTTATAGTCACTTAATATTTTATTTATACTATCTAGTTTACAGTATCCATTAATAAGATAGACAGTTGATCCAAAAGTGAACTGAATTGATAGGACTGACAATAGGTGGGACTTGAAAGCAAAACAATTATTAATTATAATTGATTAGTGAAATGTTGGTGTCATTTTGAATCCTGCTTTTTCATGAAACAAGAGAATTGAGGGTCAGATAATGGATGTTTTGATTAAAAGTTTTCCCTTCATCGTCTGCTCCTCAATTCTGCTCTCAGTTTCCCTTCTGTTCATTCTAGAAATACTCTCTGAGTGATCTCAAGGTTTTATTTATTTTCAATGTATTGAAGACTCTCTATGCTATATCTGCAACCTAGACAATATTGCTGAACTCAAAATTTATATTTCCCAGTCTATGGAACATTCTCACTTGGCATCTGTCTCTCTCTCTCATGTTCAAACCAAAGTCCACTATATCTCCTCTGCCTTTGCATTTGTGTTGGTTTTGCCTTATGCACTCCTTGTATACATTACTGGCATCTCTATCCATTCTGTTTTCCAACCCACTAAGCTGATGGTTATCCTTGATTTTTCTCTCAATCCCCACATCTAATTACTAACTAGTGCTAGAAACTCTACATATTAAATATCTCTGCATCCATTCATTTACTTATTCCACTATGTCACTCCAGGCTACCATCATCTAAAGCTTGCACTACCGTAGCTTCCATGAGTGTTCGCTGCTTCTCAGTCTTTACCTGACTTCCACTCATCCTTCCAGTTTTCATTTAAACACAACATCTACTGAAAACACTTTCTGGAGAAAACACACATATATGCATGAACACACACCACACACATACATACTCAAGTCTCTGATAACATCCTACATAGCACTTGATGCTGCAAAAGACTTGACTTTAAAGGCTGCAACTAATATCAGCCTTCTCTGAAAGACTATAAGACTATTTTCTGATTGCCATGTCCTTAGTGCTTAGCTCTGAGCTAGACCTGTAGTCTACACTTTATAATACAGTAGTTAAAATTCGCTTAGTGAATGAAGTAACAAAACCTACTTATGAGATAGACCCAAAGTCTCAACAGCAGACATTTCCATTTCTCTCTCTCTCTCTCTCTCTATATATATATATATATATCTATATATATATATATCTTCTAAAAAAAAACTGGATACATATGCAGAAGGTGCAGATTTGTTACATAAGTATACATGTGCCATGGTGGTTTGCTCACCTATTGACCTATCTTTTAAGTTCCCTCCCCTCACCCAGCAGGAACTGATATGGGCTGTTCCCTTCTCTGTGTCTGTGTGTTCTCACTGTTCAACTACCACTTATGAGTGAAAGCATGTGGTGTTTGGTTTTGTGTTCCTGTGCTAGTTTGTTGATGATGGCTTCCAGCTTCATCCATGGCCTGCAAAGAAAATTATCTCATTTCTTTTTATGGCAACACAGTATTTCATGGTGTATATGTACCACATTTTCTTTACCCAGTCTATCATTGATGGGCATTTGAGTTTGTTCCATGTCTTTACTACTGTAAATAGTGCTGCAATAAACATATATGTGCATGTGTCTTTATAGTAGAATGATTTACATTCCTTTGGGTATATACCCAGTAATGGGATTGCTGGGTCAAATGGTATTTCTGGTTCTAGATCCTTGAGGAATTGCCATACTGTCTTCCTCAATGGTTGAACTAACTTACGTTCCCACCAACAGTGTAAAAGCACTCCTATTTCTCCACAGCCTCACCAGCATCTATTGTTCCCTGACTCTTTAATAATCCCCATTCTAACTGGCATGAGATATACAAGCAAAGAGCCAAATCATGAATGAACTTCCACTCATAATCACTACAAATAGAATAAAATACCTAGGAATACAGCTAACAGGGATGTGAAGGACCTCTTCAAGGAGAACTGCAAATTAAGGAAATAAGAAAGGACAAACACAAATAGAAAAATATTCCATCCTCATAGACAGGAAGAATCAATATTGTGAAAATGGCCACACTGCCTAAAGTAATCTATAGATTCAATGCTATTGTCATCAAACTATCACTGACATTCTTCACAGAATTAGAAAAAAGTACTTTAAATTTCATGTGGAATCAAACAAAGACCCCTATAGCCAAGACAATCCTATTCAAAAAGAACAAAGCTGGAGGCATCAGGCTACCTGGCTTCAAACTATACTACAAGGCTACAGTAACCAAAACAGCATGGTACTGGTACCAAAACAGACATAGACCAATGGAGCAGATGGAGACCTCGGAAATAACACTACACATCTACAACCATCTGATCTTTGACAAACCTGACAAAAACAAGCAATGGGGAAAGGATTCCCTGTTTAATAAATGGTGTTGGGAAAACTGGCTAACTACCTGCAGAAAACTGAGACTGGACGCCTTCCTCACACCTTATACAGAAATTACCTCAAGATGGATTGAAGACTTAAATGTAAACCCCAAAACCATAAAAACCTAGAAGAAAACCTAGGCAATACCATTCAGGGCATACGCATGGGCAAAGACTTCATGACAAAAACACCAAAAGCAATCGCAACAAAAGCCAAAATTGGCAAATGAGATCTAATTAAACCAAAGGCCTTCTACACAGCAAAGGAAACTATCATCAGAGTGAACAAGCCACCTACATAATGGGAGAAATTTTTTGCAATCTACCCATCTGGCAGAGGTCTACTAGCCAGAATTTACATGGAAGTGAAACAAATTTACAAGAAAAAACAACCCCATCAGAAAGTAGTCAAAGGATACAAACAGACACGTCTCAAAAGAAGACATTTATATGGCCAACAAACATATGATAAAAAGCTCAACATCACTTATCATCAGAGAAATGAAAAATCAAAACCACGAGAAGTTTCAGCTTCTATACATGAGGGTTTAGTGGTGAACTATTGTCTTAGAAATGAGTAGAAGGTTAACAGGAAGTTTTCTTAATTATATGCTTATAATGAAAGCACAGTTTTTAATGTAGATTTTATGCATTTATAAGGGCATTTGAAAGACACTGGAATAGTGGCTAAGCCCTCTCACATCTTTCCAAAGTGCTGACATAGAATCTACATATTAGAAAATATTTACATTTCCCTATGTTATTAATGCTAGTACAAGGCTAAAGTAATTTTGTGAAAAAAATACAAATACAAATGCAGTCTTTCAACTTCTCAAGTAAAAATAATTTTTGCTGATCTAATGGCAAGGGCTCTTTAAAGCAGGGTGAAGGGCATAATCACCAGGCCCCAACTTGCCTGATACAGTAACTCCATAACCACTCTTAACAAGGTCTATAGGCTATTTAATTGCTTTCTATTTCAGGTTTTAGCTGTATTCCTTAGAATTTCAAATAAGGTTCCCAGGCCAAAAGGCAATGGGAGTGGCTCATCAAAATTCAGAGAATTCAGATTTCTTTGGTGTTTGTAGGTTAATCCTTTTGTTATACAAAGTTGATTGACACTGAGGATTTTCCTTAAATCACCAAGCCATGCAAAGACAGTGCTAGGACTGGAATTGAGGTGTTAAGAATCCAACAACACCTCAACACTGACCTTTAATTCTTCATCCTTGAAATGACTGCATGCTACATTTTATCTAGTATCAATAGATAATAAGGCATTATAATTGAATATTCAAATTAACACAGAAATTTATAGGCATGGGAATAATTTTTTAAAGCTTCTGAATAGAATGATTCAATACATCTTCCTGCAATAATGGAGATGTTCTATATCTGTACTGCCCAATAGAGTGACAAACAGGCACTTGTGGTTATCACATGCTTCAGATATGTCTAGTGCAATTGAGAAATTGAAATTTTACTTTTGATTAATTTAAAATCAATTAAATTTAAATGACCACATGTAACTAATGGCTACTGTACTAGATAGCACAGTTTTAGAATATATTTAGGGACACAGACGAAATTATCTTGAATAGTTTTTATACTTCATGATCATTAGAATATTGCAAATTTATATTTACAAGGTCCATAATTACATAAAGAGTGCTAGATTTCATTAATAATTAGGAAAATACATTTTTAAAGTATATTTAAAACCACAATAAGATACCATCACAGACCTGGCAATATCAAGCACTGGCCAGAACATAGAGTAAGAATTGGGATTTCCATACATTGCTGGTGGAAGTGTAAATTTATACAATCATTTGGAAAACTCTTTAGCAATATCATCTAAAGGTGATTATATGTAAAACGTATGACTCAATAATTCCACTCCTATATATAATCCCCAACAGAAATATTCTGTATGTGAGCACCAAAAACCACGTACAAAATGCTCATCACTCTACTGTTTGTAATGGCCCCTAACTAGATACACCTCCATGTTCACTAACAGCAGAAGCAAATAAATTACAGCATTTTCATATAAATGATACAACACACCAAGGAAAACAGTTGAAATACTAGTAGTTACTCTCATGAACATAAAATTAATTACATGAAGCCAGAAACAAAAAAATGCATACTTTATGAATCCCTCTATATAAAGTCCAAAACAAGAAAAGTTAACCTATGATGTTAAGAAGTCAGGTTGTAATTACTTGGAGGGGAAGAGGAGCAAGAGAGACCTTACAGGTGCTTGTATGTCTTGTCACCTGATTTCAGAGGTGATTACTGTGCCTCCTTTGTGAAAATTCACAACAATGTATGCTTAGGATATGAACAATCTTCTATATATATGTGATGCTTGAAATAGTCAAATTTGTCTTAGAAATTCTATTAAATCACATATATTTGTCACAGTTTAAATATTCTTAGAAAACAGTCACTATATAAGTATGTACATTGAGAAATTTAGAGAAAACTGATAAAAGCTGAAAAATCTAAGAGAATTATTTTGTCAAAGGCTCAAATTGGCATTTTTATCATAAAAATTCTTCTTGCTGTGTTGTTCACATTTTAGAGAATGCATTTATAAAATGAGTTATGATTTCTTAATATTTCAACATAAGTCTGGTATATTTTATATAGCATGGAATTGAAATGAGAACATGAAGGGTAATATTTTCAGAAATTCAATTCACAAAACATTAGTTTTCATGCTTTTATAGTAATTTTCCACCTTGAGGGTTAAAAAGGAAAACAAGCTTTAGAAATATTACTTATTATCAATGCTGTGAAGTCACTAACAAGGACAATACCTAAAAAAAAAAAACTTGTAAAGGAAATCCCTATTAGCAATTTAATGCAAGTATAGCTTGCATATATTATAATTATGCAACATTTAAAACCTCTATACTGAATTTCTGCTTTTCCTTTGGCTATATGCCTACTTTTCTTAAATTGATTTATTAATGTCCAAGGTTGCTTTGCAGTTTTATCCTTTTAGCAATAATAGATGCAATATATCACAAAAACAAATTTTTAAGAGAACATCATTAGAGTGATATAGCACTGGTAATAAACCCCTTCACACTTGGATGAACTTAAATCAGTTTCTCTTTATTGATTTTTGGTCATAACATAATTTTAAAGTTCAACTCAGTTAATAAAAAAAGATTTGCTCTGGTGTTATGGGCAAAACACTTGTGTTGTAAGTTTCCACATCATTTGTGAAAGAATGTTATAGTTGTATCATATATGGATCTTAGATAGATATAACAATGAGAATATTATTTTATGATAATCTTTATATATAATATCTTTCCCTCTCCTTTTATTGATGTGAATTCTTCAGCATCCTTATCATAAGACCCAATGGCATCATTAGTATTTATTTCCTATTTATGTGTGTGCATGTGTATGAAAGATGTAAAAATTTAGTAGGTATCAAGTGTACACACCGTAAATATATTTAAAATATTAATTTTATACATATCATGACAACATTTTAATTACTTTTACAAATAATGTGATAATTTTCTTTAGAACAATTTTACATCTTTATGCGAGACTGTCAGTCCCATGCAGAGTGGGTTGATTTTTGATCTTGCAGTTCATTCAAAAAGTATCAAAAATCAATTAATGTAACCTGTTTTTAACATTATGAATCACAGACTTATGCATGGTCTGTGCCATCAGAAGAATTAATATCTTCATTCAGAATTAAGTAATCGAACATACACAAAAAGAGGAAAAAAATAGGTTTATATGAGCTCAAATACTGGTGTTAAACTTCTATTGATTGCTATTCTTCCTGTGAAGCTGTGTCTAATATAATGGTTCTCTCTTTCTCCTCACTACAACATAGCAGATTATATACACAACATGTTCCCCTGGGCTTACTCAGATATGGTCCACAGCATTTATAAAATTCTTAGCTCTCTACCAGTAATTCCTGGCCTTTAGTTTTTTCACCCAAGGAAACCTATTACAAGAGAACAAGAGTACACTCTAATATAATCTTATATCCATTCTATAGTTTAAAAGATGAATTATGCACACATTTTCCCACTTCATTTTTAAACGTTACTTGCAATATCCCTTATATGTATGTCATAAGATTGCTGATCAAAGCATCTGGTCTGTAATTCCTTGAGCACACAATAAAGAGAAAGGTAGCATCAGATAATTAGCAACCAATGGGTTGAGGAGAATTAAAGGATAATTTTATTATTAGCTTGGATGACAGAATATAATTTTCATTGACTCTTGTTTTACAATGAAAAAGCCTATGGATACTTGCTCTATTTTGCAGAAGCCTAAAATGTACAAGCTCTATACCACAATTTATCTAGTGATAAAAGGGTCCTCTATGGAGTTGATCAGAGCTAAAACCCAAAATGTGTCTCCAGAATCTCTCTATCACCACCCAACAAAGCTTCTTAACATCACTGCAAGTTCAAATGTTATTTAACCCTTAAAACTCAGTTTAAATGTGTTCATTCATTCAACAAATATTAATTGAGCAAGGCATTTTATATTAGAGATTTAGTAGAAAAAATTAAGACACAAAACTTTCTCCCAAAATAAAAGGGCAGACAATTTAACTTGAAGCAGACAAGGAGAGAATTTGTTAGTATAATAGGCTATGTCTATAAAGGATAGCCAGGGTAAGGCTAGGCAGACAACATTATGTTTGATTATCAATTTCCATAGGAAAAAGAAGGAAGTGGTCCGATTTCTCACAGTGACAATCTGTTGTCATCAAAACACATCAAGTACATTTAGAGGTAGTTTAACAGACCCATTAAAACATAAGCTCCAGCATCATAAAGAACTAGTTTCAAATTCATGTTTAAGTACTGGTCATTTTGTTGAGTCTAGATGTTTTTTATAATTTAAGCTTCCATATATTAATTTATAAAATGAGATTACAAGGATTTCTGTGATGACTGAACAAGATAATATGTGTAAAGCACTTAGGTCCTAGAATATAAAAAATGCTCAATAAAGTGTATATTTCTTCTGCTGCATTTAAATCTTAAGGCAGAATGTTGAATCAACACATATCATGATAACCAAAAAGATCAATATCTATTTGTAAATTAGATAAGAAAAAAGTACATTTAATGAATGCTTAATACTGTCTGCTTGCTTCTGTGACATCATGTGACATGATTATTGTGAACAGTAACATAAGAAGAATAAAGTAGTTGTTTACTATAGCCTCAAAGTCTGCATTGCTAATAAGAACTGCTTTAGAAATATCGTCATAAAATCTTTTTTATAAGTTGCACATAATTACAGAATCAACTTTGAGTTTCAATCAGTAAGAATTTAAGCTCTGTGTGGCCTCAATGAATGATATCTGAAGTACAAATTAAATTTTTTTCTATTGGGAGGCTTATTCAGAAAATTATAGGCAATTTAATTCTTCATTAATATACGAGAAAGATAATTTTTCCCTAACTCTATCCTTCAAAGAGTAAAACATCTGGCTATAGCATTTTTACCTTTGTTTTGTTTGTCTGTTTTGCATCCTTGCTTATTTTTAAGGAAGCCTATATGATAAGCCAATAAGAAAATAGAGGGCAAAGCCAGGCCACGTTCTCATAAGATTTAAGTCTGTGAGAGAATGTCTAGAATTAATAATGTGTGAACCTGGAGCTAGTCAACCAGCTAATTGCCTTCAACAGTGTTCATCATTACAGAGATTGCCATTCCATTTTAGTTAAATAGGGAATTTCACATTGGCAAAAGCGAGTCCGTAATACTTGTATCTCACTCGAGGTTGACTGCACAGCTTCACTGAATGCCAGTGGCTCATGCTGGCACGTCAGTATCATGGGATTTATCCTGGTAACCTAGGTTTATGTGAATCAAAAAGATAAGAGGTTTGTGTTCATCTCTTAATTTACACGTAACATATAGAATGGGGATATTCAGAGATCCCAAAGATAGCCATATTTATTGTTTTTAAAATCTCAAAAGATGTTTTAAAAGTTCATCATATGTACTAGAACTTTATTCTTGAATGTATATGCCATGTTTTTACCACTCAAATGTAAATCTACAGGGAACAAACAATGATTCCTGTAGATTCCATTCCTTTTTATGATGCCAAAAATGTTTTAAAACAGTATTTTCTCCCCTGATTTACAGGAAGGAAAGAAGAGAAACTTTGTAGAATCATAAAATCACTAAGTGTCAGAGTTTACAGATTACAACCTCACTACTTAATGTTAAAATTGAAAAGAATGAGACCCAAATAAGTTATGATTTTAAACAATCGATCAATGGTGGAGCTAAAACCATTTCTTATTTTGTCTTCTAAACATTATTGCATTTCTGAAAAGTATATACATATAAATTACAAATGGTAAAGTTTTTATAATGTCTTTTCATAGCAATCAATAAATAGGTGACTATGTCACACTTATATTGTAATTCCGATGCACACATAATACTTTAAAAACTACTAAACAAGCATGTCAAAAAGAACTAAATTATAACATTTTAAAATATTCTTTAATAAAAAATAATAAAAAGATTTTTAAAGCAATTCCGTCTACTTGTGATTGACAAGATATATCATGATTCTAAACAGTCCAATTTTTGGTCACCTTCTCCCACTTGTGTTAGTTAAATTCAGAATGAAGGGGGAGAAGAATAAAAATCTAATTATATTATTCATACTAGCCCTGTCCGCAGTCTTCCTCTGCCCCTTACTGAGCCTCCCTAGAAGCTAGCAACAGCTAACGGAGAACTACATCACATACACACACCATATTCTGATCATCCATCCCTGAAATTACGTATTCTTTACTCCTATTCTTTATAAATAGTAGTGTAAATTGTGTGCATAGCCAAATCATAACACAAAATTCTTAGGAGCAAAATAGAAACTTTCACAAACCCTCTGGTTTTGTCACTGAAAATGAATTTTTAATATAAAGTGACAGTTTTGTAACTTCAAAAATAGGCTTTAATTTTTATAGAACATTTAATTCAGGAATGAAAAATGTATTTTTTATCAACCTGCCAAAAAAAAATGGGATTTTTCATCAGTATTGCTAGAGGTGAGTGAAATTTCCATGGTGAAAGAAGTAAAAAGCCTATTTCAACTATCACTGGTACCTTAAGGATAAAGAAAATGGTTTTAATTTTGGATAATAAATCACTTTTGTCGCATTTCAAAGATCAAGAAACTTGCTTATCAAAACAGAATTTAGTCATCACAATGCAAAGTCCTCAGGTAATGAGAACTGCAGTAAAATCTTTTTCTCCTTTTATAATTGGATCAATATTTTTGAGTATATAAGAATATGTACTCATTGAATCCCTTTCACCTACTATATTTCATATTTGCTACAAATTATTTAATGTCACAGGAGACTGGAATATCTATTTTAAATCTAAACACATAAATACACTGTCAAGTGGACACAAAGAAGCATACAGAAAGAGGTTTTTTATTCACCATTCCAAATGCCCAGCATTGCTTTGACCTAGTAATAAAATCAGAGATTTTGTTGTATTTCCCAGCCTCACAGTTAATTCAGAGGATTTTAGCAGAAGAGAATGAATAGTATATAGCACTCTACTAAGATCTCTCATTCCTGGGATAATACATACCAGGTGTTATCTGACTTCTTGTGTATATCCCTAGTTCCCATCTTGTTTGAGATGGCAACAGACGATGTGTAAACAATAATCAATGATTTGCCAAAATGTGTTTGCATGTATTTTTCTCTGGCTGGAAGGTCCCTCCCTCCCTGCTATATTCAATTAAAGCTTTCTTATCCCTCAAGTTCAGTCAAATAACAATCCTGAGGTAAAATTTTCTAACAAAGCTATATCTCCCAATTATGTATTGTCATTGTTCCATGTATCTCTGTACTTATCCTGTTGTTAATATGTAATTGATTAATTAATGTCTCACGTCTCCATTATGATCTCCATCAGGAAAATGATCATATTTATTTTTGCTACTTTTTGGGTCTCTGGCTTTTATAAAATGATGTGAATATCTAGCAGGTGTCCCACATATTTATTTGAAAAACATTAACCATCTAATTCCAGACTTTTTGTCTAACCCAGTATGGAGGTGACTTCAACACAACCTCCCTACTTGGAGACTGAAAGAGCAATTGTATCTCATACTCTGAACCATGGATCATGAAACAGGAGGTGGTTTTTGAGTGGCAGTCTCCAGTTGCAAAAATATAAACCTAAGCATTAAAATGAAACTGCTTGGAGTTGATAGGGTCAGAAGCCATAGATCTGTAACATAATTTAGATGTCAGCTGCTAGAATCAATATGAATGACCATATGCTCAAGAGACTCATGTAATTACTAAGCATTAAATGAATATGTAACTTTAGTCAATATGCACGGTATTTCTTTAGCAACAAGGTTGCTTTCGTTAAAATTTAAATAAACATTGCTATGCTTGCCATTTGGTAGATCCACAAAGAAAAGTATAAAATCACAGACCATACATAAGATATAGGTATCAGTCACCTAACAGTATGGCAGCAGTCAGGCAGGCTTGGGGATACAGACATCTCAGTAAGTTTCAGAAAGGTGAAGATAACTTTCCAATAGCTTTATTTATGCCAAAGATATAGACAAATATACCATGTCACCTAACATCCTCATTAAAAGGTCCTCTCTCAGTTGCCATGAAGATTTGCTGGGCAAAGAGGGAATAACAATCTTTATCTGTCAAAAACAAAATATTCCTGGGAAAAATAATCCATCTGAAAATCTTATCCTAAATTTTTTCATAAAATTCTTTGCTTGTTTAGTTATCCTTTTCTGCAGAAGAGTTGCATACTACTACTATTCCTTGATGCTAAGAGGAGACCAAAATGTGACTTTCCTCCTAGCACCAGCACTATAATTATACCTCACCTATGCTTGAACTATTACTTCTAAATTCTCAAAAAAAAATGGTTCTCTCTTAATATTTATAAAGAATATTATATTATATACAAATTATGAGGTGAGGCCAGATTCTTAATTCTCTTTTTCAAAGTATCCTCATCTACAGTATCCATATGCACAGTGCCTGAAGCATAGTATGTCTCTCATAAGTATTTGATTAGTAAATTGAATAAACAATTATAATAGTAGCTTTTTAGTTTAGGAATACGTATATAAAAGAACTATATGTTAAGTACATAAGTGGATTTTTTTAGGATTATCATGGGTGTCATATTGTCACTATATTTGTATTCCAGCAGTGCTGAATGACTATACTATGACCTTCTGTTGCTATTAACATTAATGCTTTATTATCAGGAAATTCACAACCAGAAATGAGGAGTATGGGTTAATGGTCAAAATCAGCAGCAAACATTTTTACCATTCTAATTGCTGTCAATATATTCTGCTTCCTTAAAACTTCTTATTCACATTAAAAAATTACACAACATATGAATTTTAGTAAAAAAAAAAAACCCTAATTCCTTAAAAAATTAATTAGAAAAAATTAAGAAGAGAAATCAATTCACTACAGTCTGCTATTAGCTCCAACACTGCTCTTGCTTAAGTTATCAATGATTTTTTTTTACTGCCAAACCTAATGGAAACTTTTTTTTAATTGCATTTTAGGTTTTGGAGTACATGTGAAGAACATGCAAGATTGTTGCATAGGTACACACACGGCAATGTGGTTTGCTGCCTTCCTCCCCATCACCTATATCTGGCATTTTTCCCCATACTATCTCTCCCCAACTCCCCAACCCCGACTGTGCCACCCCTATTTCCCCCAACAGACCCCAGTGTGTGATGCTTCCCTCCCTGTGTCCATATGTTCTCATTGTTCAACACCCACCTGTGAGTGAGAACATGCGGTGTTTGATTTTCTGTTCTTGTGTTAGTTTGCTGAGAATGATGGTTTCCAGATTCATCCATGTCCCTATAAAGGACACAAACTCACTGTTTTTGATGGCTGCATAATATTCCATGGTGTATATATGCCACATTTTCCCTGTCCAGTCTATCATCGATGAGCATTTGGGTTGGTTCCGTGTCTTTGCTACTGGAAACAGTGCTGCAATGAACATTCGTGTGCATGTGTCCTTATAGTAGAAAGATTTTTAATCCTTTGGATATATACCCAGTAATGGGATTGCTGGAATTTCTATTTCTAGGTCCTTGAGGAATCGCCACACTGTCTTCCACAATGGTTGAACTAATTTACACTCCCACCAACAGTGTAAATGTGTTCCTATTTCTCCACATCCTCTCCAGCATCTGTTGTCTCTAGATTTTTTAATGATTGCCATTCTAACTGGCATGAGATGGTATCTCAATGTAGTTTCGATTTGCATTTCTCTAATGACTGGTGATGATGAGCATTTTTTCATGTTTGTTGGCCTCATCGATGTCTTCTTTTGTAAAGTGTCTGTTCATATCCTTCGCCCACTTTTGAATGGACTTGTTTGTTCTTTTCCTGTAAATCTGTTTCAGTTCTTGCAGAGTCTGGATATCGGCCCTTTGTCAGATGGGTAGACTGCAAAAATGGAAACTTTTAAATTCTCATCCGAATTTTTTTTTAAAGTAGCATTTGAAACAAACATTCTTCTTAATATACTATACTAGCCTGGGTTTTATGACACCATATTCTCTTGGCTTTTTTTTTTAATCATGATTTTCCAAACTTCCTCCTTCAGGTCTCAGCTTAAGTGTGTCTTTCCTGATGTCCTTGACCTAATTTGAATTATCCTCTTTAATAAAACTCTGCAGCTTACCTTCACAGTTGTTACCAATATTTTCTAATGCTGTATATTATGAGGGGTTGTTATGTGTTTAATGCCTTTACCCCATACGTACCAGACAGTAATCTCCAGAAGAGGTAATACTATGTTTACTTTGTTCAGAAAGATCTTGCACTTAATTCAAGAATATTTGTTTAATGCTTGTTGGATAGGTAAATAGCCACACTCCTGTTAGTGTCTTTAAAGATGCATGTGCTTTTGTTTTCTCAATTCACTAAGTGCCTCTTATATGCTTCTCTGTACTTCATGCCCTGGTCTCTAAACCCTGACACTGATTTAAAATTACTCTTAGGGGCTAGGGTTGCAATATTTGGGGCTTGCTTATAAATACACACACTTATACACATATATACATATATTCATTATTTATCTGAAAATCTAATTTAACTAGGTATACTGTATTTCTATTGGCTAAATCTGGAAACTCATCTGATCCTATTTACTATTCAAGTAATGTTTCCCTAAAATTGTGAAAATGTGACTTGTTTCTTAAATATAAAACTGTTTCACAGCTCTGTAATTACCTTGCATGAAACTTTCTTTTAGCACTATTATATTAAACTTATTTATATATATAACTGTCTTTTCAGCAAGATAGATATCTACCTATATTTATATCTTCATATATATTATCGAATATATATATATAGATTTCTTAAAGGTACTTCCTGTCCCCCTGAACCAAAAGTTTATTACTCTCTATCTTGTTCAACCACATACAGATTCAAATTATATATTAGATCAAACTTATGCACATGATTTTCAATGATCAAGTACTCAAAATATTGAGAAAATGACTTGGCATTTAATTTGAAAGCCACCATGACTCCATGTTTTTAAGTTCCATAATTACCTCAAGTCCCCCTTTGTGTTACATTCTTTCTAGCTTTCCCCTCAAGACTTAAAAAAAAAATCTGTGATTTGTTACTCTCATCTTAAAAATTTAAATACTACCTTGGTAAATCACTATCATCTGATATACAAGCTTTTATTACCCAATGTAACACTATCACACTGAACTAGAATATTTTTCATTCTCTCATTGAACCATCAGTGTTTGAATTAAGTCAAAGCCAGGAAAATGAATCCTGAGGGAATAAATACTTTGCCTAGATTACCTTCCAGCCAACACAACAATTAACAGACATAAGGCTTGTAGTTACATAAACCATCTACAATATACTGCAAAATCTCTGCATTTATTCAGGAGTATTCGAAATTTTACCAAAAAAAAATTATTTTTATGCATATAAGGATTATTTGCCTCTGTTATATTTATGGATCAAAAAGTTTAAATGGTAGAATCAATCATGCTTATTCTCATACAATTAAATGCACTGATGCTATGATTTTTGTTATTTAAATGTAAATTTAGAACAAATAAAAAGCCAGTTCAATAATTTTATCCATTACTTATATTTTTCTTAGTCTATATGAATTTTATCATTCAAAGACTTGAAAAATAAAGCTGAAGTTAAACGTTATCAAGTGAAGCAAAGTCAGTGTACCGTGACTTTATATTTACTATCCTGTAGTACTCAAATTAAGGTATTTTCATTAGGATCATGCATTTGACATCTAGAAATAATGTGGGTGGGGATGAAAAATGCTATATTTATTTGGGGTGGGGAGTAAAGATAATGAAGCCAAGGTTGCTGGTATAAATAAAAATGAAACCCAATTAACTTCTACTGCCAGCTGAGCAAAAATGGGAAAGGGGAGGGAAGAATGTATTGCTCTTTTTCTTGCCCATTTATTCTTCACACACAAAAAAGGAGGGGAAATATTCAGTATGTCTATCACACTAATGTTTTAGCAATAACCCTAAGAGAACAATTAATCCCATTCCCACCCCCCGCTGAACAGAAGAAGCAAACATTATGGCAGCAGGCAACATGTAGCTTTAAAAAGCATATAACAAAGAAAAACTAACGAATTTAATGTTACTGCTCTCTTCTATTTGAATAAGATGGGTATTTGAATAAAATGCAAGGAATGGAGCACTTAATGATGTAACTGAAAATTTGCTGTCCAAACAAAGTTTTTTTTAAAGATTTGAAATAATATTTTGAATTTGCATTTAAATTTTAAGTATTTATTGAGTCATACCCTTTATGAAAATATAAAATTTTAAGAATTTGAGATATCATGCCCTTGTTCTTTATATTGTTGAATAATAATTTTAACTAGCACTCTAATCAATGTCAATTAAAATTCAATTTTTTCCTGAACCATTTTTATTAAATTAACTTCTATATTTGTTACATACCAATCCATTTATATTTTGGGTCTCTTTTAGAAATTATATGAAAGTTTTCATGTTCCCTTTTTCCTCATAGGATTTCAATACATTTTACTCTATGAAAACTTTCATCCTTAAATAATTTGTACAACTTCTCTATTTAAAAAACTTGTAATTGTTCTGTTAATAAATCCAACTAACATTATCAAGTGACAAATCTAACTAAAATAATTTTTGTTACTAGTTATTTTAAGAAAGCATCAACTCTAACAGTTTACAAAACTAAGTATATGATGAGAAAAAAATGCTTTCTCAGTATTAGGGGAGATAATTTCTTCATTGCTATCATCTACATGAGGTTGAAATAAATTATATGGCCAGAATATGAAAAGATTCATTCTATCATGACTGTGCTTGATCTTTTGAAATATGAAATGCCTCATTTTCTGTCAACAATAAGTTTGAATCATCTTACTGGGAGAAGAAAAATAAAAGTCACTACTATTTTGTTATATGACATTAGAATATCTATCCTATATAGGTAATTAGGATTTATTGAAAACAATGTATTTAATATATAGATACATAAGCTGAATATGTAATATTTATATAATATCATAAAATATTTGATAATTTAATCCATGTGTATTATACAATAAATGGGAACTTTACATTCAATATTTTCCTAGGGGATACTTTTCTTTCACTATTGTTTCCTCTCTCGTTTCTTCCTTCTTTCTTCCTTTTTAACTTTATTTCCAAAGTTGCATGGTCCCTGTCAGAGGCTGAATCCTAGGATGACCCCCAAGAATCCTGGTCTGTGTTCAGGCTCTGCATACCCTCTCCCCTTGAGTGCGTATGGGTCATATGAATACACTGTAGTTTCATTCCCAGAAGTATGTCAGTTTTTTGCTGTTTGGAAGAGATTTTGCAGATATACTTAATACCTCAAATCAGCTGACTCTGACATAATGAAAAGGAAGATTATCCTGGGTGAGCCTGATCTAATTAGGGCAATCTTTCAAAAGTCAGAAAGATTCAAAGCAGCAAAGGTGCTCTTCTGTTGGCCTGGAACAAAACAGTCATGTTGTGAACTGTCTGTGGAGTAAGCTACATGGGTAGGCCCTGAGAATGATCTTGAGGTTTGGAGAGTAACCCCAGGCTACTGGCCAGTAAGAAAATGGGGACCCTAGTCCCACAGCTGCAAGAAGCTGAATTCTTCCAACAACCTAACTGGGCTTAGAAGAGGACATCAATCACCAGATGAGAACTCAGCACTGGTGGATATCTCAATTTCAGTTTTGTGAGACACTCTGAGCAGGGTATAGCCATATTGTACCTGTACCTCTAGCCCATGGGAATCAACACAGTAAATACACTTTTTTTTTTTTTTTAATTTGAGCCATTAAATTTGTGGTAATTTGTTACGCACAGCAATAGAAAACAAATACAATCCCAGTGATTTATCTGAGTCATAGAAATTTTGTTCTCTAGTAAAGAAAACAAATTATATAGTTTTGGGAAAATTTACTAATTCTTATTTCTATCCAGTGAAAAACAGTCACTGATAAACTTGTTACTTCCTGAAAGACAGCGATAACTTTATACTACTTCTTTATATCAGTCTATCTAAATACCCTTAACAATATGTTACATTAGTAACATAAAGTTGCTTTTTGTTATCTATCTTATCAGTCTTATCAGATTACTGTCATATGCAGAAATAAATGGAACACCAAACAAAATTAATGCGGAAAAGTCAGGCTCCTAAATTCATAGAGGTTGAAATTCCTAACAGGACTCACACATTCACAGCAATGACAGGAATATCATATACTTCCTTTAAGCTACTCATGAATCTCCACTAATATGAGGGAACCTAGTTCTCACAGGGAAATGGAGATGGCTTCTAGAAATATTTCCATAGGCTAGGGGTATGATAGCTCATGCCTGTAATCCCAGCCACTTTGAGAGGCTGACACCAGCAGAATGCCTAAGGTCAGGAGTTTGAGACCAGCCTAGTCAACATGGTGAAATCCCATATCTACTAACACAAAAATTAGCCAGATGGAGTCGTGGAGGCCTGTAATCCCAGTTACTTGGGTGGCTGAGGCAGGGGAATTGTTTGAACCCAGGAGGTGGACGTTGCAGTGAGCCAACATCAGACCACAGCATTCTAGCCTGGGCAACAGAATGAGACTGCCAGAAAAAAAAAATCCATATAGTAAAATAGAGATTACAAGCAGCAATAAGAAGCCATATGAACTTCAACAAAGCTGCAGAAAGAGTATCTACGTACATGGGAAGCTGGCTCAAAACCTGAGAAAGTCATGATTCCCACATCTCTTTTTTGCTCAGGAAAGGGAATATATGATGAGCTCTTCTATATTCATGAGGTGTTAATCTCCTCTGAACAAAGCTTTGCTAAATATGTCCACCTCAGTATTGCGTTCAGCTTCCGGATAATCAATGATTAATTTGAAGTCACTTTATACATTGAAAACCAATTCCTTCAAAATAATTGCTTTCTTACTCCTTTTTTCTCCTCTTAACCAATGAACATTAATTGAGCATCCAGACACTGCAGAGCACCATAAAAATAAAGAAATGTATTATAAGTAATCAAGTCTTTGAATGTGCTAATAACTATTTCCTTACCTTTAGTTATATATATATATATATAGTTGTTTTTACCAACCTAGACTTTTATATGATTAAAGGCTATGGACAAGGAGGAGAGTTTAAATGAAACCTGATAGATTACTGTTCAGTATAAAAAAAAACAAGTCTTATGGGAACTTTCTCTGAATGAAAATCAATGTACACTCACATAGCATAAATAATAATGAGATTTATGGTGATGAGACAGTATGCTTTGGCATTGTGCTGTCAGAGGCGGAGAGAACTTTGGCTTTCTGCCAATCAAGCTGAGCTTAAAGGGCATGTCACAATGTTCAGATCATGTTACATTAATGAAAAGATTACATAAAAGAGAAACAGATATCCCTAACTTGTTTCAATATTCTATCAAACATTATAAATACTCTCTCTCACCTCCCGTCCTTGACTTGTGTGATCTTTCTGTTGATTTCTATATATAAAGCTAGAAAGCCCCATAAAGATTTTTAAAATAATCAATTTTGGCAACTAATCTGTTTTAATTAACATATAAGAGGTATAGATAATCATCTAAAAACTTCTGATGGGCAAATTTAGAAAAAGACAACAAAACCAGTGTAAATTTCTGTGGAGGTTTTCCAAACCTCAAACCTGAACGTTAGATAATTTTATAGTTATAAAGTAGCGAAGCCTCCTTAGAGAACACACCTTGTATATGCAGTTATGAGTTATGATATACGTTAGAGTACAACATCATAGAGTGAAGAAAATAATTTATAATTAAAATCTCATATTTTCAATAGAATAATTAGCCTTCAAGGTCTTCAGTGGATACTTTAATTCATACATTCATTCAGCAAGAATATTTTTATGGAGTTATTGTGTTCATAGCACTGCCCAGAATTATAATACTGGAGGGAGGCAGAAGCAGCAAAGACTATTTTCATTCTGCAGAGCCTACCATGAATGTGAGATGGCAGATAAAAAAATATAAATAAAAAGCACCTGGTGCTGTAGTGCCGTGGAAAGTAAATGGAGGATGAGAGTGTGTCCATATAGCACCAGTTATCTGGACAAACAAATAAAACATCAGATAATCAACCAGATGATGATATATGCAATGGCAAACTGCCACATGCACAAAAGCTTCCAAATTGTTATTATTTCTTTCTGTAAAATTTAGAGTCATCTAGACAATAAATTCCAACAAACTGGAACAACTAGGCTAAAAATTTATATGTAAGTGAGGTATGCTGGCAAGTTAACAATGCCTCTTAAAAGACCTAGAATCTCTGTACTTGAAATATATTGACAAAATGCCCAAGGAAGAAAGGGTAGAATGAGCTCTGTGTATTGGTTTGGAATTGGACATATCAGAATGAATTCATGGGGAGAGAGAAAGAGCACTATAAGTATATGTGACACACAGGTGAATAATGTACAGTGTTGCAATTAGGGAACACATAGTCTCATGTGGAAAACATAATCAGGGAAACCTTAACAATAATACAGAATGACAAAGTTAGAAGAGGGGGAAACAGAAAGTACTGCAGAAGCAGATAATTACAACAACTAACCAAGAAAAAAAGGAAAAGGGGCTCAGAGATCATTCAAATAAAAAACAAAAGGATGCCTCAGTGGAGTCTGGATGGGTTCGAGTCAGAGCTGAGAAAGGGTAGGGGATATTTGTTGCCAATGGGGACGGGTGCCCTAGGTAAAAGGAACCACATAAGCCAAAGTGCATAGTTTAAAAAAGCCACAGCCTATTCCATTTGGAACACTGCAGAAAGGGACGAAAATGTGGGAAGAAACAACAGCAAGGTACTAAAAGGCCAATAAATCAAGCTCAGTATTTAACTTTTCCAGTGAAGTCAAAGAGGATCATAAGAGTACTGAAGAAGGAGTGTGTCACAGTCAGGTTCAATTCACAGACACCACTCTGGCAGCAGTGGCTTAGAAAAAGGTAAGACTGAAGCTAGAAGTGAAATTTAGGGCTGTTACAGTTATCTAGGCAATAAATAATAAGGGTCTAGGAAATAATAAGTGGTCCTGGAATGGAAAGGAAAGAAGAGAAGGAGAGACTTGTTGTATATATAATTTCATGGGATTTAATGTTTGATTTCATGTGGAGGTGAGAGTCAAAAAATGGAAAACAACTCCCATTTTCTTGACTCACACCATTGTTTGGATGGTAGTCCTATTAAAATGATAAAGAATGTAGAGAAAGAAGGAAGTTATAAGAAAAATATTGTGACTGTGGGCCAATACCTAAGCAAAATGTGATAGAAATGCACAGAATGAACAGAAGTCAGAATATGGGCTATAACCACCAGGTGTCGTGGCTCACACCTGTAATCCCAGCACTTTGGGAGGTTGAGGCAGGTGGGTAACCTAAGGTCAGGAGTTCAGGATGAGCCTGGCTAACATGGTGAAACCCTATCTCTAACAAAAATACAAAAATTAGCCAGGTGTGGTGGTGGATGCCTATACTCCCAGCTACTTGGGAGGCTCAGGCAGGAGAACTGCTTGAACCTGGGTTGCAGTGGTTGCAGTGAGCCAAGATCATGTCATTGCAATCCAGCCTGGGTGACAAGTAAGACTCTTTCTTGAAAAAAACAAACAAAAAAAAAGGAATATGAGCTACAACATGGAAGGAAGTCTAAGTGTAGATATGCTGCAAAAATATTACTTTAGCCATAATAAAACATGTTACTATCTCAGTTCATTGATTTCCAATGGATTTTATCTTGTAAGAGATTCAAAATTTAAATACAAAATTGGCTTAACACCTTTCAAAGGCAATTAAGGTAAAATATATTTTTGTCTAAATTGCCAAGTTCATTGTCAAACATCATCACACACATCATCAAGAATATTCCATTTTCAGAGTAATTACTGTTAAAATGCTTAAAATACACAAAATATATACCACACAAATGTATCTAGGATTCAAATGAATTCCCTACTTAAATATTGTACAATACATATGGTTTTCAAACATATTTTACAAAACCTTTGCTTAATAATAAGAATTATACTACTTATTCAAGTTATCTTTTATCTATTTATCGATTTGCCTATTCATCTATTTACTGACATAACTATTTAAAATCAGGAGTTATAAAATAAAAATTTTTCACTAAAGATCAGCATGATAATGAGTCTAGAGTCTCCAAAATCCAGTGAGCAGTACATTCCTAGGAACCACAGGAAAATGATGTACTTATTATGAAACTTTTAAATTAGATTATACATAAGTTGATACCATTAAATAAACTAAATTGATTAATTCATACCTAAAAATGTTTGCAAAATACTGTCATATTTATCCAAATTTTAAAAACTAAGTTATTTTTTCTTCATCCACCTTCGAAACACAGTTAAGATATAGTTAGGGTGTAGATATGAACAATGCCCAAGGAATGTTTACCTTCTTATTTCAATGGTTGGGTCTTCTAAAAGTAACTACTTTGTTGCTTCAGAAATTTTTTCATCTAGTGTAACAGAACATCAGAGATAACTGCATTATAGAAATGTTTTGAAGGAATGATTTCACACTAAGAATGAAGAAAACAAAAATTCAGTCATCCAAAACAGACAAAACCTTAGGGTGTCCCAAAGAAAAAAAACAACTTATAAAACCTTTTCAGTTTCATCTATGATATGTTTTAAGTCACTTGTCTGGACTCCTGATGGGCTTAAACCTAAGGAGACCTGGAATTTTCAAGAGAGTATTTTTCTTTCCATCTTTCATTTCAGACTGAAATGGCAGAGTGCCTATGGAGGTGAGTGCCAGAAGCAGCATTAAAAAATTGGCTCTTGTTAAATGCCTTCGAAGAAACCTCTGTTTTCATCAGGAAATGGCAATTACATGGATAATATAGCCTGCCAAGGTTGATTCTGAAGAAGATGAATAGTCCATGCTGTGGATATTTTCCTTATGTTTATTAACACTTCATAAACAGTCTGATAGAAGCATATGACAAAAATTAGGATATGACTCAGAACTATAGATTACTGTTTTTCCTCCCTACAGTTTTTACTCCTCCTGTACTAATACAACTAATATCAATATAAATGTATTTATTTTGACAAAGTCTTGAAGTCAACTAGTATAAAAAATGTTTGGGTTCATTTCTCTATTAACCTTTTTCTTCAGTATTTATTTAACAATTCATTATTCAATCTCCTTTTTAAGTGAATAAACCAACTATATGAGTGAAATAATCTTTTCCATTTAATCTGAAGTTTTTACTCACTGTTTTTATGACCCTGAATGATCTTGGACATGTGTATTTTGTCATAGATGAAGGGCAGTACAGCACTGTTTAGATTCAAATTTCCTGTATTATCTGTGTGACAATGAAGAAATTAATTAAATTCTCTATGCAACAGTTTTCTCATCTGTCAAGTGGGTTTGATAATAATAGTACTGTTTTTCTCAAGGGTTGTTACTATAATGCAATAAATTAACATATTTAATATATTAATGAATATATGATCTTTTCATATGTTATAAAGACACATTATAAAGACTACATAAGTGTTTCATATTATAATTCTTAAATATTCTAACCTTAATGGGAAGCACAATGTTTCCTGGTCTTGGATTCCAGTTTCAAAGAAGAAATGCTGTTAATTGAAGGATTTGAAGGAAATCAATAAATCTACTACAGTAGGCAGTAGAGCTTTCAGGGGAGCAAGTAAAGATTTTAAATGAAAGTGGACAAAATCTTACTTTTTTTTTCTCTTCTACTCACAAAGGTAGTATGGTAACAGGTGGCCTAGCAGTGTCTCTCTTTGGGAATTGCCCCCATCCTTGGAAGACCAAGAAGAAAACAAGCTAAGATCCCTGAAGTATCATTTGTCCCTTGCCCTACAAAGATTTTTAATGCAGTTATTAAAATAAAAAAGCAACAAAAGTTAAAAATATTTACTGAAAATTCTAGACAGAATAGGAAGAAATCTTCAAGGCAATACTTATTCCTGAATGCACTGAAAAGTCGACAAATGTTATAAGAGATCAGAAGAAGATATAGGTTGAGTAGGTCCAAAAAGAGACTGGGAAATACAGGATATGCTATTGGATTCCTTCTTTAAATCACTATTTTTGAGTTTCATTTTTAACAGCAATATTAACAATGACTATATTAATTATGCTTTACATGTACAGCATATGCTTTTTAGCAAAGTATTTTATAAAGAAATTAAAGTTGAGAGAGTTTCATTTCAGAAAATTCATAAATCTTGAAATCCACTCTATCCACGCTCATTTGAGACCAAGTCTTCTGTGGTGAGGTAAACAGGAGCAACATTTCATTTGAAATACCTATATTTGTATACATTTGGAAGCTTTCCTATAACATTTATAAAGCTCATTGTAAGTTACTTTTCACAATATTTTCCAAATTTTAATTCCTGATATAATTACATTAGCCCCCTTGATGGAAAAGTTTTTAACTGAGTATTACGGAAAGGAAAATATAACAGGTAAGCTGATATTAAGAAACATAAGAATTTGAGCTCTAAAATAACAATAAAACCTTAAACATACAGCTCATGTAGACAGATTTGTAATTACCACACATTTATATTTACTTTTACTGAACATTCTATTTCTGTTGACTTGTTTTTAAAATTTTGTTAGAAAACAATTCACATAAGAGAATCTGGTTGAGAGGTACATTCTTGTTTTCCATAAGATATTGGTTTTATATTCCCTTTTAATTTTATATCAGGATTGGCTATATTATGAACAAGTCAAATAATTTGACCAAAGCCAAGTTAAGTTGGTGATTCTGTCTACTTACAATAATATGCATGTATTTATCTTATTTGGGGGTTTGTTTCTTTCTACATTTGACATTTCTTTCTACATTTCTTTCTACACCTGTAGAATTAAAAGTTATCCAGAGTTCTATCCTAGATTATTTTAACAGAATTTCTTTAGATGCTTTTCTGTATGTCTCTTTGCATTCTTTTATTATTATTATAATACAAGTTCTGCTCTCGTTGATTTCAAAGAACTTATTTATTTTCTGTCTTTATTTCATTATATACCCAGTATTCATTCAGGAGCAGGTTGTTCAGTTTCCATGTAGTTGTGTGGTTTTGAGTGAGTTTCTTAATCCTGAGTTCTAATTTGATTGTACTGTGGTCTGAGAGACTGTTATGATTTCCATTATTTTGCATTTGCTGAGGACTGTTTCACTTCTAATTTTGTGGTCAATTTTAGAATAAGTGTGATGTGGTTTTGAGAATATATATTCTGTTGACTTGGGATGGAGAGTTCTGTAAATGTCTGTTAGATCTGACTGGTCCAGAGCTGAGTTCAAGTCCTAAATATTCTTGTTAAATTTCTGTCTCATTGATCTGTCTAATATTGACAGTGGGGTATTAAAGTCTTCAACTATTACTGTGTGGGAGTCTAAGTCTCTTTGTAGGTTTCTAAGAACTTGCTTTAAGAATGTGGGTGCTCCTGTATTGGGTGCATATACATTTATGTTAGTTAGCTCTTCTTGTTGCATTGATCTCTTTACCGTTATGCAATGCCCTTCTTTGTCTTTTTTGATCTTTGTTGGTTTAAAGCCTGTTTTATCAGAGACTATGACTGCAACTCCTACTCTTTTTTGCTTTTCATTTGCTTGGTAAATATACTTTCATCTCTTTACTTTGAGGCTATGTGTGTCTTTGTACATGAGCTGGGTCTCCTGAATACAGCACACTGATGGGTCTTGACTGTTTATCCAATTTTCCAGTCTGTGTCTTATAATTGGGGCATTTAGCCCATTTATATTTAAGGTTAATATTGTTATATGTGACTTTGTTCCTGTCATTATGATGCTAGCTGGTTATTTTACTCATTCATTGATGCAGTTTCTTCATAATATCATTGATCTTCACAATTTGGTATATTTTTGCAGTGCCTGGTATCGGTTTTTCATTTCCATATTTAGTGCTTCTTTCAGGAGCTCTTGTGAGGCAAAACTGATAGTGACAAAATCTCTCAGCATTTACTTGTCTGTAAAGGACTGTATTTCTCCTTCGCTTATGAAGCCTAGTTTGGCTGGATATGAAATTCTTGGTGGAAAATTCTTTTAGGAATTTTGAATATTGGCCCCCACTCTCTTCTGGCTTGCAGGGTTTCTGTAGAGAGATCTGCTGTTAGTCTGGTGGACTTCCCTTTGTGGGTAACCTGACCTTTCTCTCTAGCTGCCCTTAACATTTTTTCCTTCATTTCAACTCAGTGAATCTGACAATCATGTGTCTTGGAGTTGCTCTTCTCTAGGATATCTTTGTGCTGTTCTCTGTATTTCTCAAATTTCAGTGTTGGCCTATCTTGCTAGATTGGAGAAGTTCTCCTGAATAATATCTTGAAGAGTGTTTTCCATCTTGGATCCATTATCTCCATCACTTTCAGGTACAACAATCAAATGTAGGTTTGGTCTTTTCACATAGTCCCATAGTTTTTGGAGGCTTTGTTCATTCCTTTTCATTCTGCTTTTTCTAATCTTGTCTTCATGCATTATTTCATTAAGCTGATCTTCAATCTCTGATATCCTTTCTTCCACTTGATCAATTCAGCTATTGATACTTGTGTATATGAAGTTCTCATGCTTTGTTGTTCAGCTTCATCAGGCCATTTATGTTCTTTAAACTGACCAGTTTAAAGAAGAACAGTTATTGTTGTTAGCAATCCCTCTAGCCTTTTTTCAAGGTTCTTAGCTTTTTTGCATTGGGTTAGAACATGCCCCTTTAGCTCAGGAGTTTGTTATTACACAACTTCTGAAGCCTACTTCTGTCAATTCATCAAACTCATTCTCTGTTCAGTTTTGTTCCCTTCCTGGTGAGGAGTTGTGATCCTTTGCAAGAGAAGCATTCTGGTTTTTGGAATTTTCAGGCTTTGTGTGCTGGTTTTTCCTCATCTTTGTGGATTTATCTACCTTTGATATTTGATGTTGGTGACCTTCAGATGGTGTTTCTGGGTAGACATCCTTTTTGTTGAAGTTGATGTTGTTTCTTTCTGTTTGTTGGTTTTCCTTCAGACAGTCAGGCCCCTCTGCTGTACATCTGCTGGAGTTTGCTAGAGGTCCACTCCAGACCCTTTTTTTGCCTGGGTATCACCAGTAGATGCTGCAAAACAGCAAAGATTGCTGCTTGTTCCTCACTCTGGAAACTTCATCCCAGAGGGGTACCTGCCAGATGCCAGCCAGAGCTCTCCTGTATGAGGTGTCTGTCAAACCCTGCTGGGAGGTGTCTTTCAGTCAGGAGGCACGAGGTTCAAGGACCCATTTGAGGAGGCAGTTGTCCTATAGCAGAGCTCAAGCACTTTGCTGGGAGATCTGATGCTCTCTTCAGAGCTGGCAGGCAGGAACATTTAACCTGCTGAAGCTGCACCCACAGCTGCCCCTTCCCCTATGTGCTCTGTCCCAGGGATATGGGAGTTTTATCTATGTGCCCCTGACTGGGGCTGCTACCTTCCTTTCAGAGACGCCTTACCCAGAGAGGAGGAATCTAGAGAGGCAGTCTGGCTACAGCAGCTTTGCAGTGCTGTGGTGGGCTCCACCCAGTTCCAACTTCCAGGCAGCTTTGTTTACATTGTGAGGGGAAGACTGCCTACTCAAGCCTCATTAATGGTGGATGCCCCTCCCCATATAAAGCTCGAGTGTCCCGGGTTGACTTCAAACTGATGTGCTGGCATTGAAGATGTCAAGCCCATGGTTTTTAGCTTGCTGGGCTCCTTCAGAGTGGGACCCACTAAGCTAGACCACTGGGCTCCCTGCCTTCAGTCCCCTTTCCAGAGGTATAAATGGTTCCGTCATGCTGGAGTTCCAGGCACCACTGGGATATGGAAAAAAAAAATCCTGCAGCTAGCTCAGAGTCTGCCCAAATGACTGCCTAGTTTTGTGCTTGAAACCCAGGGCACTGGTGGTATAGGCACCCAAGGTAATCTCCTGGTCTGTTCGTTGCAAAGACCAAGAAAATGCGTAGTATCTGTGTTGGAGTGCACAGCTCCTCATCATACAATCTTGTATGGCTTCCTTTAGCTAGGGGAAGGAGTTCCTTCACTCCTTGCACTTCCTGAGTGAGGAAAGGTGTGGTAGCAATGTCCCACCCTGCTTTGGCTGGTGCTCTGTGGGCTGCACGTACTGTCTAACCAATCCCAATGAGATAAGTCAGGTACCTCAGTTGGAAATGCAAAAATCATCCACTTTCTACATTGATCTCACTGGGAACTGCAGACCAGAGATGTTCCTATCCAGCCACCTGCATTCTTATGTAAGTTTCAAACTTAAATAATTTTTAAAATGAAGAGCTTGATTGAAAATCATATATTATATAAAAACTAAATAAATTTATAACAGATATTCCAAAGAGAATATGAGGCTGTATCTCACATTTTTAATGAGTATCAGAACAGTGAGTAATAAGAAATAAAAAGATTTAATAATGTTAAGCAAGGATTTTAATAATTTTAATGGTAAATGATACAGCTATCAACAAGACTTTTATGTTGCCAGAAATTTGGTTTTTTGTTTTCGTTTTTCAGGGTTCCCATATATCATGTAATATAATGGCTTAAAGAATCTGAAATGTAATATTCCAGTCTTATGTAGAGTGCTAAGTACACTCATTCCCAAAAATCTTCATGAAAAGAATAATTGAAAGAAAACTGAATTTGGAGTTTGGGCTTCAAGTTCTGGCTCAGTTCAACCACAAGCACTTATTAATTAATAGTCTTTATTAAATCACTTAACATCACTGAGATTTAACTTCTTTTTTAACTTTTTTTCTTAAGAGACAGAGTCTTGCTCTGTTGGTCAGCCCTGGAGGGCAGTGATGCAGTCGTAGCTCACTGCAGCTGCAAACTCCTCAGTAAGCCTCCTGCCTCGGTCTTAAGTAGATAAGATTACAGGTGCATGCCATCATGCCTGCCATTTATTTGTTTGTTTATAATTTAAAAGGCAGTTTTTCTATATTGCCCAGGCTGGTCTCAAATTCCGACACTCAAACAATCATCCTGTCTCAGTTTCCTGAGTAGGTGGGATGATAGGCATAAGCCATCACACCCAGCTAGATTTAATTTCTACACATACATAAAGGAATAATTACAAATGCCCTACATTTCTGACATGGTTATGTGAATGCTACATGGTACAATTTGTATCAAAGTGTTTTCTAGGGAGTAAATCACCATCCAAAATATTATCAAAATAGTGATTTCTACCTTAGTCAGTTTCCTAAAGCTACTTTTAAAGGTAATTTTCATCATCTTCCTCTGAACTAGTGAGAAATTCTTAATGTGACTTCCTGTCCCACTGCTACTTATTACTTTCAAGCTATCTGACTGAGCTGAAATCTATTCAAAGTACTTCCTTGCTGGAGAGGAATGCTTTTATTCATAATCTCAGGTCTGTCTCCACTTGAAAGCACAATTCGACTTTATTAGGAGGTTTTTGTAATGATAATGTGGTATATTCCTTCAGACATGAAGAGGTATGAAACAGAAAATTATGCTAATATATAAATGCAAAAAGCAAGGTAAAGACGAGAATGTTTTTATCTGTCAGAACTCTAATCTTAAAAGAATTAAATAACAAGCTTTTCAGAGGGGGAAAATCAAGTTAAATGGAAAATATTGTTACACATTAAGAGGCAAACTAATACACAAAGAAGTAAAAATGGGAAGTAGCAAGATCACCTAACTGGAGGTTCTAAAATCCAAATTATAGATTAAAAGGTATATGTTGTTACCTTTGTAGCCACAGTAAGATACCTGAATCATTCTGAAGTACTTATGTGAAATCTTGTAATGATGCTCTGAGCAAATTAAATAAGTCTTATTTGATCTTCCATGAGGTTAGGGTAACATTAAATAAACAGTGCATGAATGTTTACTTTTGATGAGGTTCAGGAACACTGTCCAAAAGTATGGTACCTTGACTTTTGAGAAATCAGCCAAGAAAGTCACTCTCACCTTCCCCTCACTTTCCTCCTTTAAAGCAGATCATAACGCTCTTATTGGAGAGCTGCCCTCCCTATTCTCTAAGGAAAGGAATATCCTTATCTCTAAAGACAAATGGACAGAGAATTAACTGAATGAACAGGACTTGCTAAGTTCCCCCAAGTTTATTGCCATTAGATCATATCCTTTATCTTTCAATAATATTTCTCTATAACTGTCCCTTCTTTATCAAACCTAAGCATAAAATACACAAGTTCACATCTTTGAGTCTTGATGTTAAAAGGCTTCCACATCATGCAAGACTTAAATTTCTCTTATTAGTCAGTCTCTTGTTATAGGATCCTCAGCCATGGACATAGTAATGGATAAAGAAATAATTTTTTCTTCTCCTATACTTCAAATTATCTAACCATTGAGAAAATTGGTGATGGGCATTTGAATGCTTTCTTGAAATCAGACATAAAAAATGTATATTTATTTCCAGGAAATAACTAGAAATTAAACTTATTTCCAAGTAATTTTTAAAAATTAAAGCATTCTGGGCTATGCACACTGCCTCCTGTCTGTCATTCCAGCTCTTCAGGAAGTGGAGGCAGGAGGTTCACTTGAGCCCAGGAGGTTGAGGCTGCAGTGAGCTATGATCATGACACTGACTGCACTCCAGCCTGGGTGAGAGAGTGAGACTCTCGTCTCAAAAAAAAAATTTTAAACCAGTCAAACAGTAGAGAAGAAAAAACTTTGGAAATAGATTTAAATCATTATATTACATTGTTAAAATTGTATCACAGTGCAATTTTATAAAAACTGTCAGCCATTTATTGTGCAGGCTTCCCAAATATAAAACAGATTTTATATATGTCTCTGTCTTTTTATGCAATTATGTATAAATAGATAACATCATCAAAATGATCTTAAATTGTGTAGAACATGTATATGAAATAGGTTCAATATTTTATTAACTTACCCACATTATACTAAGAAACATTTAACAAAGGTAATATCTACATTGTGTAATTTCATCTGATTGTTAGTATTAGCTATTATCTTAGAAACTAACACTAACATTGTTTCTATCCACAGAAGGATGTAACAAATTCCAGTGCATGATTCTGTTGCTTTTCCCATCCTTGGCTCTGGTGGGCAATATTTTTCCTTAGTAATTATTTTAGTTGAGTAGTTTTAACATATGCAACCATACTGACATACTGTCTAAAATCAGTAATTTTATGGCATTGGTAAATCTATGTATTATTTCTATTTTCCATTTAAATCTCAACAAAGTAACTGTTTGTATGGCCTTCAGCAAAGTAATTTTATTTTTATCATGTTTCTATTTAATGTGTATATGTATTTTCATGCACCATGTGAATTGATTCAACATATTATTAATAACAAGATGATCTAAAGTTATTATAAGGCTAAAAATTTATTAACATAAATGAGTCTACTAGAAATATAAGTCATAATTTGATGAATTAATAAAAAAATTCAAATATTATTTTTAAGTCATAAACATTTTTAAACTAGGAAATTTTATATGCTATAGATTAAAATATGAATAATAATAATCATATTGGTTTTAAACTCCAAGTTAAACCTAAATCTCAATATAACAAGATGATGTTTAGCCTAAAACATAACAAATTTATGTACCTTATTTAAATCAGATTCAAGTAGGCATTTTTTTTCACTTATATTAAGGAAAACATTACTTTTGTTAAAGAAGAGAAAGCATTGATATTTAAAAGACATAGAATATTTTATTGATTTGATCAAGTAGTTCCGAGTCCTAGCTGTAATTTAAAAATTTTTAGAAACATTTTACTAAAATTTACCTAGCATAGGTAACTACTGATATTATCTTTTATTAAACCATGTAGAATGTTACATAGTCCCTATGAAAAGAACTTAAGAGTTACAAAGATAATAATGGTAATTATAATAAACAATCTCTCATCTCAAGGAAATAATTTCCCTTAAATGCATCAAGATCATTAGCCCATAAACTTGTTCTTATAGGTAGAAATTTCCAATGAAAGGTGAAAAGATAGCTTAATATTAAGGAGGAGAAAACAGTGAAAGTGTAAAAAGTTTTGTCAATTTAAAATAACACAGAGATAATCCTTTTTCAGTTATAAAGTGTTACTATGATTAAAAAACAAAAAAAATTACACTGAATTCTCAAATTTGTTTTAAATGTGGCAGAACGGGTTGTAAATTTTCACATAAACTGGTATTGCATGTTTTGCTTTTTCTTTTTATCATTTAAATTGTGGCACTACAATTTGGAAGCTGTGCAGCTTGTTACTCCAAGACAAATCTCACCTAAGAGGATATGGCAGCCTTCCACACTGTGGTCTGATTGCATTAGACCAAGTATGGTTAAAGAAAGAAATATTTTGACAGGGGAGATTGCACTTGAACACATCAAAGTGTCAGTTCAGATATGTGGCATCTGAAAAACACCCTCCCCATTTTCCCCTTGCATGAAATTTGCCACCTCTCATTGTCTCTTCCAGATGGTGTACTGAGTTGTCTTCAGCTTTATTCCTAGAGAGCTCAAGTTGACATCAATCTGTTATGCCATTTCCTTGTAATACTAATGTGGCTTATTTATCAATGCCAATTAATCAATGGCACAGAACGGTTTCTTCCTTAGCAGCTAATGTTATTTCATTTTTTAACATTCAAAAAAAAAAATTTTAAAGGCAGTGGCCAGATTGGAAAGCCATGCATCTGGCAGACTGTGGCCACTTAGGAGGCGTTCAGCTGATGTAAAGGTGAAGCCATTTATTTCAAAATATGATTAAGAAGCATATTGAGATGTTATTATTTCTAGCAGAAGGGTGAGGGTAATTCTGTGAGATAAGGAGAAAATTAATTTTTTTGTAATAACAAATCATGTCTGTCTTAATGGCCTTGTATCACCATGTAAAGAAAAAGAAAACCCTATCATATTTGTAAATTTGTAGCTTTGTATTAATCTTAGCGACAGCATCATTACATAAAAAATATAAGAAAGTCCCCAAATCTACTGCAGTTATACTTATGACTCTAATCTTTTTTTCAGAGTAAATATACTATAGGATGGGATTTATATAATAAAGATATTCCAAAAACATCATAATATTTTCAGGCAATCTAGGATTACTGTAATAGTTGCTCTGAATTTCAGTTCTGGGGTTCATTTCCAAATCACTTATCTTCTGGGCCCTAGAATTAGGGCAAAAAATACACAAGATATCAAATGATGCCATTACTGATGGAATGAAATAGTAATAGCTATTGAGCCAGATTCCCCAATTCAAACAAGAAAAAGAAGAAAATCTTACCATTTAGCATCAGTAATTTGGATCCAATAAACAATTATAAAAATGATCTTAATGATCCTTAGTTACTTCATGTTTATCAACCTTATCATAGTTGTATGAGGAAAGGTGTACTTTGAAAACATTATAATAGAATATGTTATTCAAGTTAATTTAGTGTAAGCATTCTAAAATCAATATATTGTACTATCTACTTAATATTGATTATGTACACAATCTTCTAGGGGAGGAGCTAGCAATGTAAAAATCTTAAGTTTTCAACAGTACGAAAAAATATGGGAGAAAAAGAGACTGGTATAATTCATTAATAATGAATAATGGGCATATTAATAAAAATAATTTTACATGATGCACAGAAATTTATGAGGTATATGGAAGAAAATAAACAATAAAATCCATTTTTTCCATTGTAAATCAACCTCATAAATTCATACTTTTTAATCCCTGGTTTCCAAAGGAAACACTGAGGAAGTCTCAGCCAAAAGACTGTTAGTTTTACTCTAGAATTTGACACAAAATGAAATTTAACAGGTCATGCCTGGAGCATACTGACAAGACATACAACTGTGATCTTGCCTTTGAAAAATTTCACAAGGCAGAATTTGAGATCAGAACCAAATAAAAATGTTAAAAAGTTGGGGAAGCAGCATTGAGAAAATTTCTGCTTTACAACCACCATGCCCATCTTAACCTGTTTTTATTTCCAAGCTCTAAAAAAAGAAAAGACTGGGATAAAAGGTATTTCTCTAAATCTTGAATTTCACCATATGTTTTTATTTGGCCCATATACTTGGTCTTTTTCAAACTATATCATTTCCCTCATGGTTCACCATTCCTCTCACCTTACACCAATACAAACAAAATATCTTTTCTAATTTTATCTATCTTTTACAGTCTTAAGTTTCAATTCTTCCAAAACCTTCCCACAGGATCCCAGTGATCTCATCCCACTTTCTATATCTGTGCCTTGTTTCCTTCCTCTATAATAATTAATATGTTCTAGCTGACATTAACTCATTCTTACAAGTAATTTACATGTATTTCTTCATTTAATCCTCACAACAACTGAATGAAGATGAATTAACATCATCCCCCCTTTATAGATGTTAAGGGACTTTTCCAATGTTATATGAGTGCAGAGCCAGAATTTGAATCACAGTCAATTTATTGTAAAACTATAATAAAACCCTCAGAAGTCTATAAATTATTTCAGTAAAACTATGATTTAAAAATGTAGCTGTATAATTATCTTTTCAAAGTAACATTTTCCCGATTATTAAGGAAATACAAGCTTATCATAGAAAATTTGAAAACATTTGCAAAAATAGTTGAAAAAAAGTCTTTTATAAATCATCCTCCTGACTAGCATTGTCAGTGTATTTTTTGGGTGTATTTTCAATGTGGATATATACGTACCAAAACCTTTGTAAAATATTGATCATATTGAATATATAAATTGGTTTTCTATATTTCCTGTTACTATTAGCTTACAAAAATTTTCCTTATGCTTGAATAGATTTGAAAAATAATTTGGATAACTGAAGGGAAGCTATCTTCCTATAATTATAAATGAATAACTCAAATATCATAAGTAGTTCTCCATGCTGCTGTCATATATTATTAGTTATAAGAGGTTATATCAGATATTTTTAATATTATTCATATTGTCAGTGAAATCTTCCAAAGCATTTCTTGCCAACACTGGGATGAAACTATAGAGAAGGTTTAATTCTACTGTAAAAGGTGAAATTGTATCACAGAAGCACAAACAAGTTTCCTATTATAGAAAAACATCCTGAGAATGTCATGAAGGTCTGGTATCAATTGCTGTTTTCAAGAGTTTATGAAAACAACCATCAATTCTCCTATCCAGAGACAAATCTGGATTGTGCTGCCAACCTTATAACCTGGCCCTCACCTTGCTTACAGTGGCTTGTCAAAGAAAGAGAAAACCCAGAAGAGCCTTCTGCTCTTTTTCTTGTGCTCTCAGATACTTCCTTTTCCTTCTCACTATTTACAAACGGGAAGTGGGAGAAAAATTAAGGAATAGATAATGTATTTTAAATGATTTTTATGGCTGAGTTAAATGTCGCAGGGGGTGTAATTTTCACAGGATGTAGGCATTCTGAGTCAACAGGCTTTGCATCTGCCAGTGTTCCTTTGAAAACCTCAGGAGAGTCTTTAAAAGTAAATAGATGATCCTCTGTGGGAGCTGGCTTAGATATGTGCTGTCTCCAAGAGCTCTGCAAATGTAGATTAACTGACCTCTCTGAGTCCTTCTCTTAATCTCATTCTCTAAATATGGAAATTACAGTTCACATGTATCTGCGATGCAACAGTCAAATAAGTTTAACACAAAAGAAATAATTTATGCTAATAAGACTTTCAGCAAAGATGAGAACTGCAAATTGCTTTGTTTTAAAAGCTCAAATTAACTGGATTAATATTTCATTTTAAGCAGTTTGAATATGGCCACATGACTAATAAATGTGCATGAGGTAAAATATATTCACTGAGTGTACTATTCCTCCTTAAAAAATAAGTAGGATGTTATCTACATTTTAACAACAGAAATCAATATTGCATTCCATTTATTTATTCAACAAATACATATTGAACACAAATGAAAAGCTCAGTTGAGTTTGTAGGAGATGAAGAAATGAATATGATGTCATTAAATAGCTTACAAGCTAGTACAAGAATACAGACAAAATACAAGGTAGAAGAGATGTCATAAAAGACGTAGCTTAAAACTAGTGGTGTGCAGAAGATGAGAAACAATTGACAGCTCTAAAATCAGATAGGGTCTTATGAAGAAAGTAATATTCCAGCTCTGTGTTGAAGAAAATTAGAAATTTGATGATGAGGAATAAGTATTCGAGAAGAGAAAATAATAGGAAGAAAGGCACCAGGGAAGGAAATTTTTAGTGTAAATATAGACAGTAGCACAGCTTCTTTAATTCCTATGTGACTAGATTTCTTCAGGTGTGTAGTAAGTTCTCCCAGTATTTACCCTCTAAGGTATTTCCTGAAATTTCATTCAATGTTTTTGGGAATGCCAACCTTATGTCTCAGTTTCCTCAACTGAAAGAAATCTATAGGATTAGACGACTTACAGGTTCTTCCTGGTTCAAACTTGAAAATATGAGTCATTTAAAAATCATGTTGATTAAATTGTCCAGCAAATACTTAGAGTTTTAGGCATCAGTAATTTAATGGAAATCAAATTATTTACCAAGAAAAGGCAAAATAAAGTGAAAGTTTGAGAAAAGGCAAAATAAATAATTATTTTGCCACTACTGTTTATTTAAATTATGAAGAGGTATGGATGCCTTATCGTATCTTCCGATTAGTATCTGATGCTTACCACAACCTATGATTGGGGTCTAAACTAAAGCATCTAAGTAGATAGACTTCTTCTGTAGAAAGCATTTGGAATTGCACCTTTATGCCCTCATCCACTACCTCTAGTGGAATGTTATTTTTTGTGTTCCCTTGTTTAAAAAATTAGCGCTTTATGAGTAAACTTAATATTTCAAAAACATTTCTAAAGACTTTCCTCTCATCTTTGGGTTTAAGAGGTCTGTGGCTAAAAGTTTCTAATGAATGTTGTCATGATTTCCAGCATATTTTTGTTTATAAATAGAAATTTGTGTGGTGAAATTATTAGAATTGGTTGAAAATGTTTGATGTATACACTTCCAAGAGACTTCAACATAAGTTTAAAAATTTCCTCATCTAGAAAGCAACTAAATAATATGAAAAAATTAGTTTATCATTTAATATCTTATCATAGTACTTTACAAATAATGGTATATTAGGCCAGGAGCAGTGGCCCATGCCTATAATCCCAGCACACTGGGAAGCCAAGGCAGGAAGACCACTTGAGGTCAGGAGTTCAAAACCTGCCTGGCCAACATGGTGAAATCCCATCTCTACTGAAAATACAAAAATTAGCCAAGCATGGTGGCAGGAGCCTGAGGCATGAGAATCCCTTGAACCTGAGAGGTGGAGGCTGCAGTGAGCTGAGATCCTGACACTGTTCTCCAGTCTGAGTAACAGAGCTAGGTTTCATCTCAAGAAAACAAATAAATAAAAACTTAATGGTATATTAAAGCAAATTATCTGCAATGGTTATCACTGAGGTTTGAGATTTAAGAAATACTGAAGACGTTAATTTGAAATTTTTAGAGTATACATTTCTGCATGGTTTTTGTTTTTACTTTCGTGATTGAAAATCAATAAAATTCATAACTAAAATAATTTAAGGTCTAGATCAACAATTTAAAAGAAATGTGTGTTTAGTGCCTTCTTAATCATCAAAATTAAAGAAATGACTTGAAGTGTCTTTGAGCCTATGCCCAATTTTTGAGTTTACATACATGATCATTTCAAGGTTCCATGTGGTACAGTTTTATATGCATCTAATATGACTTTTCCTTAATTTAGGTTTTATTAAACATAACCTTTTGTGTCCTCTGACAACAGGTAGGTATTCTTCTCTAAAAAGAGTACATACTTAGTTTATAGTATGGCTATAATAAATGGTTGAGTTTTATACTGTCAATGATAAAACTTGGTCTCACATCAATATAATGGCCATGCTATATAAGATTCTTGACTGTGATATGCCTGAAAAAAAAAAGGCATGTACTGATCCTACCTCAAAATAAGAAGTTTTTCCCAAGTCCAGACTACCATCTTGGAGTTATCCCACCTAGGTCACAACAAATTCAATCAGCCACATTAACAGAAAACTGAAGATGTGGGGAAAATAAGTAAGATATATGTAGAAAGGTATAGGTACACAGCATTCTCATTAAAATTAGCTAGATTAGTACTAAATGGTTTCTCAAAATGTCAACTATTTCAACTTTAGATTGGCTAAATGCTGCTGATTCCTTTATAAAAAAGTTTATCAGTGTATGATTCTTAGTAAACATCCTTAGATGATTGAGTTTCTTCTTGCTCACCAACAGGAGCTATATTATCTGAAGCCACCTATTAAATACATTTCTATTTTCTTCAGAATCTTTTGGTCATATTTATCATTTTCTTCAAAGTAAAATAGCCTATGTATATAATTCAGAAGTGGGGCATTCCATTACATAGTCAAATAGCTGATTTCTACAATGTAATTATACCATTTCTAATTTGTATTTGGTGCTATTTTTACAGAAACTAAACCAGCAACTAGTGGTCATTCGACTGGCTGTTAGCTCTCACTGACTTGGCTTATTGTCTGTGATGAAGCATAGTCATTAGGTAAATTCACTGTATTCCTGACAATCATCAAAATATTGTTGGGCTTTGATTTCCTGCTCAGAAAAAATCTCTCACATATTATTAAGGAAATTGTATAAACCATATTATTTATTCATACACATATTTGTGGTTATATGTGTGTGTATGTGTTTATATAATAACAGAGAATGGAAAGAAATTTAAAAAGTAGGAAGACTCCAGATAATTAAATTTATATTGTAGAAGACATTTTGCGCATCAAAAGGAAAAGTATCATTCATGACATATAGAAGATAGGTTGAGACATACAGTTAGCTAGAGAGGAAAAGCAAGCAGTTTTTGACTATCTTTTTAGCTTCATGTCATTTTAGTGAGAGAACTGATGACGCTGCAAGGGAGAAAAATTTACTAAAAACACCATAAAACCTATTAAAAACACCATAGAATTAAAACAGGATGTTTTAAAAAGAGAAAATTTATTGAGCTACTGAAAGCTGCTGCCCCCACCTGGGCATGAAACAAAAAAACTTCACAACTTACATTTTTTTCTATATTTGTAAAATTCTAGGATTTCTGAATCTATTTATGGGTTAAGTCACAAACTGATAGGAAGCAAACATTGTGTTATGCTTGTCAACAGGTATGACCTCAGGATCACTGTATGTGAAAAGAAATCAGTCGGCCAACATGTATTTTTTTTAATTTATGACAAATCAAATACTGATTTATGTATATGAATATAGGAAAGAAGTTTGACAATTTCCAAGAGCTTACATGCAATTAACAAGGGAACCAAAATCAGTTGCATATCATAAAGGTTTGAGCTGTAGATACTCACCTGATACTGTGTATATGTATTCCAAGATAAATATGCATACTATCATCAATTTAATTATTGAACCTAAATCTAACTTCTGTTCATACAAAAACAAATTAAATTTGTTGGGGCTTAATTCTTTCAACATCACTTCTGTTAAGAAAATTATTGGGAATGTTTCCTCCTTTGTTGTATCAGCTGTAATGTCTCTAAGCTTTCATTTTCTTTCTTTTTTTCATGTCTCACAGTTATATTTGTTATGGGTTTCTGTTTCATTAATTGTTACCTGCTGACATTCGTCTCAGCTGTCAATGATTTTACCTATAAAAGATAATCTTTTTAAATGTATATTAATTTACACTTCCAACTGGGTGTGGAGTTTAAAATCTTATGTAATTGTGAGCAAATGTGTAAATTAGCACTAAGAAAACTGCTGGAAGTATAAGGTGTTTGAAATTTCTCTCAGTGAATTTTTATGTGGTTTTGGCTGCTCAGGAACCTCTTTATTTGCTTCCTCATTTATACTCCGTTCTAGAAAAATGAGATTGACAGATTTTTAATTTCATAGAGTAATGAAATTATGTATTAAATTTGGAACACAGGATTAGTAACAGGAAATATCAGACACATGTAAAATGATACTATCTGAATTGATCATATTCTAATAACATTCAATCAAATTTCATGCATTCATTTATTCTTCCATGTTTGACAAACATTTTTTGAATGAATGAATTCAGTCATCTTCCCTTCATGTTCTAGCTAAACCACATGCAGCCCTGTTGTTTTTTGGTTTTAGTCAAAACCAAAATAACAAAAACAAACAAACCTATGCTATCAGTTCAGAAAGGTAAAAAGTAAAAGAGGAAAAGCTCTGCTCTGCTCCCGTTTTCTTATTTCCATTTGTCAAAATTAAATACTACTAACACAAATTTATTTTTAAAAAGATTTTCACAAATAAATAGTAGTGTGAATTTCAGATATTGACAGAGATTTTGCAACAAGAGGAAGTTTTAAAACTTTGGCACCACAATTATGGAGTTAGTTTGTTTATCATAGCCTAGGACTAGCAAAAGCAACTCAGCTTCAAGTTGATGAATACAAAATTCCTTCAAATTATCTGAGTTGAAAACTTGTTATTCTCTTGAGGATATGCTCGACCCAATTTAAAATGTCTCTATATCCTGAATTCCAGTAAGACACAAAATTTCTATTAGGAAGAATTATATATAGAATTTTTTTATTTGCAAAAATGTTTTTTATTAGAAGCTTATTGAAAACTTGCATATTAGCCTAAGAAGTTAAAAGCATCCAGCATGTATACATTCATTTGTTTATTCATTTTTATTTGATAAACATTTATTGAGTACTAAATATGCAGTAGGCATCATTCTAGGCACTTGAAAATTAGCAGGAAATAAACGAAAACATAATCCCTGTCCTCAAGTACCTCATATCCTAGTGAGAAGAGAAAATAGACATGATAAGTAGATAAAACATGTTTTTTACAGTATTATGAATAAAGAAAAAATAAAAAGCAAAAATGAAGATCAGCAGTGTTAAGAAACTTATAATTTTTGATTGGAGGACTTTTGAGAAACTGTATGAACAAAGTGGGAGAAGAAGCCATGCAGATATATGGTAGAAAACTACACAGGCAAAAGGAATAGCAAATGCAGACATCCTGAGGTAGCGGTGTGCCCAGTGTATTTTAGGTATTAAAAAAGGGTTAATATTGCAGAAGGAAAGCAAGCAAAAGTGAAGTGGTAGGAAATTAGTTTAGAAAGGTGACAGGTGGTCAGACCATGTAGTTATTGGAAGATGTATTGCTGGCTGTTAGTCAAAAAGATATAGGAAGCTATGGGAAGTTAACCAGAGGAGTGTCATAGTCTGATTTACATTTTAGTGCTCTAGCTTTTATACTGAGAATGGATCACAAGAGTAAAAAGAAGGAGACTAGAAAGAAAGCCACTGCCATAATCCAAGCAAGTGACAAGGGTAGCTTTTATAAGGGTGATGACGATGGAGATGTTGAAATGTGGTTGGATTCTACATACATTTTAAAGGTAGAACCTTAAAATGTTTGGCATTTGGATATGGGCAGTGATGGAAAAAGGTCAAAAATAACTTCTAGGTGTCTGACTTAAGCAACTGAGACAATCTATTTGCAATTTACTGAGATGAGATATAAATTTCAGGGGTCATTTATATACAGCATTAAATAAATCATGACAATGGATATGACTGTAGATAGAAAAAAAGGTATCCTAAAACTAAGCCCTGTGGGGAACTCCAAGTTTTAGAGGCAGAAGAGGTAAACGTAAACGAACAAAAGAGACTGAGAAGAGAAGAAAGGTAGGAGGAATTTGGGTGCCATGAAAGTCATGTTAAGGAAGTGTTTCAAAAAGAAAAGAATGACCCTCCCTGTCAAATGCTGCTGATAAGTCAAAGAAGACTAACACTAAAATTTGAGCATGCCATATGAAGGTCATTTTGGACTTTGATAAGAGTCATTTTGGTAAAATGGTAAGGTCCAATTACTGACTGGAGTGATTTCACGAAAAGATGGAGGAGCAAAATTAGAGACAGTGAAATTCAGGTAGACCTCTAAGACTTGTTTCTTTCTTGGAAAGGAAAGAAAGCAAGATGGTAGCCAGAGGAAAAACTGGGATTCAAAGAAAGTTTCTTAAACATTAGATAAATATCATCCATTTACGCTGATGATAATAGAGGAAAGAATTACAAGATTTTGAGATGGAAAGGTCATCTATAATAACAGGAGAGAAGATAGTATATAGGGTGACAGATGCCATTACTAACACATGTAGGTGTGATGGCAGAAGATTCTATTCTGATGCAGACATATGTATTGTAATAATGAAAAAGTTGAAAAGTGCCACATATCTTTAGGGTATTATCTACAGACATTAGGCACTTAGACACATAATCAAAAGATACATTAAAATGAGTGAGCATTTTGTGGAAAAATTTGCATAACATCGTTTGCATTTCTTCTAATGTTCATGACACTTTGACATCTCTATTCTATGTTTATGTTGGGAAAAATCATTAGTTACGTATTACATGCTTCATTAGCTTACTTTTCTTAGAATCAAATGTCTGTAGATTTATTCTATTAAATGTGAATAAACACCATGAGTAGCAGTTGCCAACGTGATACCACATAATCTGCAACAGTTCTGGGGAACACTGACTAACATGTTCAATTAAAAGTTGGTACAAATCTCCCAGTAACCCTTTTATTTTGTATATGGATTCAAGAAAGCAATAAAAGTGAGATGGGATTGGAGGTGTAACTACAAACAAAAATTAAATATTTAATAATGCTGAAGTAAATGAAAACTGAGTAAACATCTCAGGTAATTATTATATTACTACATTTTAGTGCATTTTTCTTGATCTCAAGAGTTCTCCCATTATTTTTTCCCATTACATTAAAAAAACTTATAATAAGTAAATTTGCTTCTCTTCTTCAACAAAACCAGTTCTCAGAATTTCATGTTCATAGGAATCACTTAAGATCTTGTCAAAATGTAGATTCTGATTCAGTAGTCTGGAGTGGGGCCTATACTTCTGCATTTCTAACTAGATTTCAGGATTTGCTCATGCTGCTGATTAGCACAACACACTTGGAAAACAAGGGTCTAAACCACTGAGTTCTTGGCATTTGTACAGAAGTTGAGATAAATTATTTTATGCCTAATTTTGGCGGTTGCCTTTAAAAAATTAGTTAAGTAGTTAAGTAGTCATACACTGCTTAATGAAAAGGGTATGTTCTGAGAAATGTGTCATTAGGCATTTTGGTCATTGTGGAAACATCACAGAGTATACTTCCACAAGTCCGCAAGGTATAGCCCACTACACACATAGGTTATACGGTATAAACTATCACTCCTAGGCTGTAAACCTGTATAGTATGTTACTGTGCTGAATACTGTCGGCAACTGTAACACAATGGTATTTGTGTATCTAAATGTATCTAACCAAACACAGAAAAGGCACAGTAAAAATTCAGTATTAAACTTTCATGGGACCACTGTGGTATACATGGTCATTGACTGATACGTTGCTATGCCACACGACTATAAAATTTAAAAAAATATTTTAGTTGGTTATCAATATGTGTATTCCTAGAAGAGCACATCTTCATTCCTTTGACTTTGTTATTTAGTGAGTGGACTGGTATGAAATTAGGCACTGGGCTGGTAAATAAAATAATGAGCAAATATGTTTGCATTGAGGAATTGTTATAAAATATATTTATTTGTTTTTTGTTAGAAGAGCACATAAATACATACATTTTATAACAATTCCTCAATGCAAACATATTTGCTCATTATTTTATTTACCAGCCCAGTGCCTAATTTCATACCAGTCCACTCACTAAATAACAAAGTCAAAGGAATGAAGATTAAGCTGAAATACAGACAGTTATGTTGAATCTGACACACTGATCACACCACAGAGGAAACAAACAACTCAAATAGTGTTATTTAAAATTGCAATCCTATAAGTGGCAATGAATGTTTTGCTATGACTCTGCTGTGCTGTTTTCCCCACACCTGCTCCCACTTGCCAGGTTAGACTGGCTCAATCTGCTCTACCGTGGGATCACAATCATTTGAACAAACCCCCTCAGGGCAGCAATATCCAGGCAGCCAGTTTTGTCACAGAAGAGCTCCTGACACATTCCCCATAAATCTGTAATTTTGTTTATGTATAGTAAAAGCCATGGCATAGGAAAAAAGACAGTATGCTACTGATGGGAAAACTTTCTAGAATGCTTTCCTAAAGCAGTAAGATCTCTCTGAAATATTGTGAATATTCAGGATGTGCAGTGTTTATGCATTAAAGGAGGATAAGGGACCTATTGTAAAGGTCTGACATCACAAGAGTCATTATAGAGGGCTAGTTATATAAACCACTCTTGCAGTTTAAGATTTAAATAACAGATATATAGTAAATACTTTGTTATAGTGAGAAGGGTACTCTCTGAGAGAGTTTAACTTTTCAAAACATTCAGATATGTCACCTAAGAGCCGAGTAAGGAGTAATTCATTCTACATTACATTATTTCACAATTACAGTGCTGCCTCTTAATCCACCTTTACACACATGTGCACACACATCTATCTATATATCTATATTGTTTAGGCCATTAAATAAGGTAGAAGACAGTTCAATATTTTGCAATACTTTACATCAATAGCATCCTTCTCGCTGTTTTGCATTATACTGTACACCTGAAAAATCTTCATATGACTAAATACTATATTAAGAGGAAAGAATAAAAATAATATTTTACTACAATGACTGAATTGTAGCAATTTATAAAATTTGGAAAATATATATGTACATATATGTAAGTGTGCTTGGGGAAAGAGTCATTCATCCCGTCTTTCAGTGGCTAATTCAGCAAACTTTCATTTTCTAACTAATATATCTCCAATTTTAAAATCCATAATATTAAACTATGAGGGCACAGTTGACCTAATCTGCCCATTATGTTTGTTGTACAAAAGAAAAAACCAGGGCAAACATACAAATAAAATAATTTGTATTTTTAAGCCTAAATATTCTATATTTATTAATATTAGTGTAAGAGGTATAGGCTGAGTGTTTCTTATCTAAAATGCTTGGGTCAGAAGTGCTTCAGAGCTTCAGATTTTAGGTTTTGAGTTGCCTTTTTTTTTTTAAGTTTGCATTTTATCCACTTACTGGTAGAGCGTCCCTAATCTGAAGATTTGGAATCTGAAATGATGCAATGGCCATTTCCTTTGAGTGTTACACTGGTGCTCAAAAACTCTGGATTTCAAAGTTTTGAATGTGGTATACTCAACCTGAATTTAAGAATATATTAACTCTTTCAAATCACTGGGTAGGTACACACAAAATACTCTGTGTTATTTTTTTAAGGGATTGGGTCTCCCTCTGTTGCCCAAACTGGAGTTCAGTGGCATGATCATAGCTCACTGCAGCCTTGTATTCTTAGGCTCAAGGGATCCTCCCATCTCAGCCTCCTGAATAGCTGGGCCTACAGAAGCATGCCACCATGCCTGGCTAAGTTTTAAAATTATTTTTACAAAAGGGGGCCTTGCTCTGTTGCCCAGGTTGTTCTTGAACTCCTGGCCTCAAGCAATCCTCCCAAGTTGGCCTCCCAGAGTGCTGGGATTACAGGTGTGAATCACTGTGCTCAGCCTTTGTGTTGTGTAATATAGATTACATTTATTTATTCTACCAAAGAGAGCACTGGTTTTTGCCATATATGGTCTCATCTAATTCACACAACCATGCTATAAAATAGCAAATGAAAATACTCCTTTGTTAACTGGCAATTTGTATGAACATTAATTTGTATTAATATAAAGCATTATTATTTATTATTTTGGTTTGCTGACTCAAATAATTTGCCTTATCATTGTCATTTTATTATTTAAGGAATCATATCAATTGCCTCTTGTTGGACTGTAGTGAGTTAAATGAAAAGAAAATGAGTTTGATGGTCAAAAACAAGGGATTGCAGGTCTGCGCTACCAAAATGGAAATGGGAAAAATAAAAAAGTTACATGGATTCCTTTGGAAATCTCTTCCAATGTGGAAGGGAGGTGATTTATTAAACATTAATTAAAGACCTGCACATATTAAGCACTATGATACGTGCTTTAATTTACCTAATAATGACCTGAGATAGTTATTGTTTTCATCAAGTTGTAGATAAAAACAAACACAGAGAATAAGTAAGCAGCCTAGCATCTCTGGGCCAGTGAGGAACAGAACCAAGATTCCAACCTGGATCTACATGATTTTAAAACCTAACCATTTTCTCAATTGGGTAAAATGAGTGAACTAATAAAGTTAGTAAATTTCCCAGATAAAATATTTTTCTTTATAATAATCTAAGCAAATATCAAAAATATTACAATGTTTGATGGAAGGGAACCTGTTAGAACCAGTATTTGTGTATTTTTTTAATAATTTCAACATTTGTTTTAGATTTGGGGGTACATGTGCAGGTTTGTTACACAGATACATTGCATAATGCTGAGGTTTAGGGTACGAATGATCCCATCTCCCCGGTAGTAAGTATAGTACCCAAGAGGTAGTCTTCAGCCCTCCCCCGCCCCATAGTCCCCAGTGTCTATTGTCCCCAAGTTTCTGTTCAAGTGTTCCCAAAGTTTAGGTCCCACTTGTAAGTGAAAACATGCAGTATTTGAGAACCAGTATTCTAATAAGTTTGATCCAAAACTTAAAGATTCCAAAAAGACTGAAACAAGAGAATTTTACTTAAAATTTAATTAAAAATATATTAATAGATCAATTTTAGTTAAGCTTTAGGTGATATGGAATCTTAGATAAGCTTGAACTTCATGATCACTTTTTCCATGTTTCATAATTAGGGTTCACTTTTTCCTATTCAAGGCCAAGGTTTTTTCAACAGTTAATTCTAACAATCAATTATCACCAACCTGTCTTGTTGTCTAGTACTTCACTTATTTAATATTTAGTTTCTATGATTTTTAGAAACAAAATATCAACTCCTATCTTCGTGGTCTTTAAGTACATTTATTTCTGTATCCCTGAAAGGTAGCTTTTATCCAATAAATAAAATGTACTAAAATGTCAATACCATAGCAGTAAGACCCCAAAACATTAACCACCCTGGTCAATGTTGCATAAACAATCAAGGAATTGTTAAGAATTCACTCTAAATGCAATGTCATGTGTTGAACATAAAATTCAACTCTCTTAATGAAGCAAGCACACAAATAAACTTATTTGCACTTAGTAAAATGTATGTATTATCTACTGCGGTAATCTAAGAAGAAATAAATTCAGTTCCCACTTGTAAAGAGAACCTCATTAAATACATGAATATGTGGAAGACGTGTGAAAAAAGCATGATCTAGTGATTGACTGTGATTGCCAGTCAGTAAAAATGGTCCCTAATCTGTCATTGACTCCAGTATTTGTCTTTAGGAAAATATCCTCACTATTTCACAACCTCTCAATTCATCCAGTTTATAAAAGTTGTTTATGGATTATTTTAGCATTTATAGTGTGCTTAACAATATTTCAAAACCCCAGTGTATGAATTATTCCTTGTGTACAAGGAATGTTAGTTTCAACATAATTAAAAATTAAATATACAGTTATAATTCTCTGTTTTTAGTAAAGATTAGATTTTTAAAAACATTTTCAAGGTTCTGAATACCCTAAAAGTATTAGATAATTTCATAGGCAATTTTCAAAGTAATATTTTCATGCATTTTACTTGTTTTCAAAACCTCTCATTAAAGACTACTCTTTAGTTACATTAACAAAACTAAAGAAAATAATCTGAATCTATAATTATCTTTTAAAAATTCAAACTTGGTTTACCTAAACAAAACTGTATCAAGGAATTTTAACAACAATAATGAAAAATAACATCCACTGTCTTAGAACTGAGCATCAAATGATAAACAGTTTTCATTCCAAATAATAAATAAAAATGTTGACCCTAAAATAGGTATGCTAAAATATCATGTTTTAAAAAATATATTGATAATAAGAGGTAAGTTGTAAAAAGATTTTCATTCCAACAAGCCAGAGAACATACTTTCCAATTTCTCTTTAAAAGTACCTATTTAACAATCCTGCATGTTCTTCACATGTACCCCAAAACCTAAAATGCAATAAAAAATATATTAAAAAACAAGTAATTTTTAATAGAACACTAAGGCAGTCTAATTAAATCTCCCTAAATAACAAAATCTAGTCTCAGAAATGTGTTTCTGGAAATTATTATCTAGTATTAAAATAATACTACAACCTACATTACAAGCACCTTTTTTTTTTCAGTGCATATAAAACTCATGAGTTGGCATACATGATTTTGGTAAACCCTAAAAGCTTTGGTATCTTCCATTAAATTTATTACACAATTTACTTATGTGTCAAACAATGATCATTTGAGAGGAAAGTAATAAGGGAAGTCATCAAGAAAATCAAGAAACAAAATAGGATAAAAGCGAAGTCTACTGGTGTTCACCATGTTGTGAAATACATTTTTTTAAAAAGATCAACTTATGGATGGATAGGAAAATATCAATTGGAGCATCTAGAAGGTTGGTATAAAATTCTTCTAACTTTTATGTATGTATAAAAATTTTTATGATAAAATGTTGGAAAACAGAATCCAATTAATGTTCTTTCTCAGAGTATTAAGTTCCAAAGGTAAGATACGAATGTCAACATTTTCTTTAGTATTTGTCATTTTCTTTGAACGTGCAATATTAAAATAACAGTCTAATAAAAAGATTTAAGAAATCTATTAACCAACACTTCCTCTTTCCATCTCATAAATTATACTTTAAAATCTATTCTGTGAGAAGTACTTGAAAATTCAATGAGTCCCCTCCCAATATACACACTTAAGGTGAGAAATTCCAGGTAAAGCCCATTAAATGCTCTGACCCAAACCTAAGAAAGCAACACTTGTTTAAACAATGACTTCTCTACCTATCCCTGAAAACTAATGAGTCAATCATGTGAATATATTTATGGGTAAGAAGAAACAAGGACACAAATACGGATATGTTGTTTCAAATAATACAATACATATTATAACTAAAGAGAAATAAATTCATTTAAAAAGTTTTCTTTGAATAATAATCTAAACATTTAATGAGTTCCAGTTTCTTAAAAGCACACAGAAATAAAGGCTAACAATATTCCAAGGTTTTAATTTAAGCTCCCTTTGTTCAATTATACAGTACTAATACTATTCCTCTATTGTATTTATTTTTAAATGGTATGATTTCAATGAATGAAAAGAATAACAGAGAGTAAGAAATATACTACTTGGGCTGGGTGTGGTGGCTTACACCTGTAAATCCAGCACTTTGCCAGGGTGAGGCAGGTGGATTACCTGAGGTCAGGAGTTCGTGACCAATGTGGCCACCATGGTGAATCCCTGTCTCTACTAAAAATACAAAAATTAGCCAGGCATGGTGGTGCACGCCTGTAATCCCAGCTACTTGGGAGATTTAGGCAAGAGAATCATTTGAACCTAGGAGGCAGAGATTGCAGTGAGTCGAGACTGCGCCACTGCATACTGTACTCCAGCCTGGGCAACAGAGTGAGACTCTGCCTAAAAAAAAAAAAAAAAAAAGATAAGAAAAGAAAAGACATATACTACTTGTACAGATATATTAAAAAAAACAAAACTCTGCTTTATAAAATACCCGCCTTAAAGGAGATACGAGAAAATAAAATTTTTACTTGTTTTTAAATGAAACTGTCTGGCAAATAGAGTGTGGGGATATAGTATGCTAAAAAGAACTAGAAAATTCAAAGTCTAAAAAGATATTTGTAGAGGAGGAAAAAGAAACAAAAGAGTGGAGAGCTAGAGAAAATAAAAGATAGGCTTAATTTGGTCCTGCTATTTGAAATTAGGTTTTATACCTGATAGAATTTACATTACTGGAGTTAAGAAAATTACTATAACCAAAGTTTGAAACAAAGTTTTCTATAAATTCATGGAGGACAAGCATTTGGTCTATAACATTAGCTTACTTCAGCACTTTCAAAATACCATGAGCAGTTTGTAAGTAATGGTGATGGTGGTTAAGAAAGTAGCTACTCTAACTGTTTCTATAATGGTTTTAAGTGGTTATGTGAAGCAAAGAGTGACTAAAAATGGGAAATTATTATTCTAGAAGTAATGAAAGTTTTGCATAAAGGCCTAGATATAGATATAAGTAAAGTAGCATATTACAGGCATAAGTAATACAAATGGCAGTGAACTCAATCAGGACTCAGAATTAGAAAACTTGGGTTCTGTAATAATCTGGACTTTGCTCTGAGAAAGTCCATCTCCACTTTGAAGCAATCTCTTCCCTGCAAAATGAGAAATCCTACCCTAATGTTCTAAAAAAAGTCTTTCTGCATGTAAAGTTTCATGTTTCTGTGGCATCAAAATATCTGGAACACTTTTAATTCATGACCAATATGCTGTTTGATTTTATACAAAGGTTACGCTAAGGATATATTTGATGATATATACAGGAACATGTGGAAAAAAATAGAAAATCAGATAGAGAAGAAATGACGAATGCTCAGTGGTTTATAATTCAGGTGACAATGAACAATTTATGAAGATCATTCTTAGGTAGGACTGAGTAAAGGAAGTTTGAACAGAAAGATAAGAATAAAAAAGTTAACTGTGTCATTTCTGCATCCCTAAAAAAAATCAATCTACAAAAATATGAGATTCAGGGAATAAGTAGGTAACGTTCCTGGCAAAAACAAATCCCAAAATAGAACCCAAATTAACATCATTTTCATAGAAATTAAAGTACTATTCAATAATTTTGGTCAAAGACGATCAAAGGAAAAGAATAAATAAGAGATAAAGGCCAAGAAAATACACATATGATGACAATTCATGAGGAATGAAAAGCTATTCAGTGCTCAGATGTTTTAATGACCTAGAAAAGTTAAGACGGGCAATAATATAAAGGACATCTTTGTAAGAGCTTTGTTTTTTAATGTTATTTTGCAAAAGAAAAAGTTATCAAAAAACAATTGTATCTGTATTATATATGTGGCATTTTTCTTTCATTTAGTTTTATAGAAGAAATGATAAAAGCAAAAATGGATCAGTTTTTATGGGCTTTGATGCTTATAAAATGTGATGAAACCTCTTTATAAAAATAATTAAATTTACAAAAGTAGGTACAAATGTAAAAATTTATGTTTGCTGTGAAAGTAAATCACAACAGATTCCTTTCTATAAATCCAACAAATACCAACAGTATCACATAGTCGATTAAAAATATGGTATTTTCAATTGCTGATTAACTGATATAACCTTATTCTATTTTTCCCTACTTTTTGGCTGTGTACTGTGAATCATCTCTTTACATGACAAAGATTTGGCAAAATCATTTTCTATAGAGAAAATACAAAAATCATTTAAATTATAAAAGTAGATAGCTTTTATGTTTCTTTCAACTTCACCACCTATTTGTTGATTAATCTGTGTAAATTCTTAGAATACCTGCCAAACTTGGAAAAACATTCATCTGGTTTACTCTATATGAGCTGTATGATTCAGAATAATTTTCTGGCTCCACACGTTGCAAACCTTGTTTCTCCTCCATTACTCACATATATCTAGGGCCAGTCATCATTGTGCATATGAGTGACACTCTCCTGTCTTTGGCCCTGCTTTTTTTTTTTTTTTAATATTATAAAGAGAAGTACTATAAAAGAAAAATCAGAAAGAAAAGAGAGCAATGTTAACTAACTATGGTTAAAATATATTTATATCATAATTTTAGAAAACTTTACAATTATGTGAACCCATTGTTATGGCCCCTTCCAAGGCTTTGAAAAAGGTGGCTTGCAAAGTTTAGTCTGACAGTGGACATGGCTCTATACACAAATGGCTTTATTTAGAAGAAGACAGAGTAAGAAATCCATTTTACAGCCATATAAGGGTATCTGTGAAGTGCAATGGGTTTGGCCAGTTGGACCCATAGGATCAGATATTTCAGCCTTCTATTTTCTTTCTGTAACTCTATGGAATACATATAACAAAAACTATAATTCTTCATCATAACTTATATGTAAATATATGTCTGGAACTATATATTCTTATAAAACAAGAAACAAATACCCAGGAATCTCCTGATATATTCATGTTCATTTGTAGTTATTTGGATTGGGTTGAAGAGTTATTTGTATTCCAAATAAGGGTCAAATTCATTTTGGAATAAGAATATTTGCGAATGTGATTAAGGTAAAGATCAAGATAAGACCATAGTGAATTAGGGGGTCCTAAATCTTTTGAAATATCTTCCTAGAAAGAAAAAAGGAGAAGACAAGGAGAATGCAGCATGAAGATGGAGGCAGAGGTTTCAATGATGTGTCTACAAGCCAAGGAATGGCAAGGACAGCCTGCCACCACCAGAAGCTAGGAGATAAACATGTGACAGTTTCTACTTGAGAATTTCCAAGGAACCAACCCTGTTGACAACTCCATTCGGGACTTCTGGCTTCCAGAACTGTAAGAGAACAAGTTGCTGTTGTGTTTAGCCACCCACTCTGTGATAATTTATTACAACAGCCCCAGGAAATTAATGCGCTTTCTATATAGAAACTTTACCAAATTGGTTAGCATGACAGTGGATTTGTAAACTGTATGTTTATATGTATGCCTAAAACGTCATGAAAATAAAGGGATTCCTCTTGAAATATAGCAAAAATATTTTCACAGAGGACTTCTATGTACTAAATTCTATCTTTGCAGCCCCTCTAAAGCAAATAGTGTGTTAAATGTTCAAACATCTGAGATATTAACATGGGAAAATAAACAATGCTTTACTTCTGAAAAAAAAATTAATTCTATACAGTAAATTGCTTTTTTATAAAAACTGTATTCATACATTATATAATCTTATGTTTAATATGCTTTTCTCTAATTTTCAAAATTTCTATAGGTCCAATAATAAATAAGTTTCAAAAACTATGTTAATGACCATCCTGAGGAGAAAAACCAGTAAAAGTAATACTTGACCACTGGAATCAACTTGCCATTGTTCCTTTTTTTTTTTTTTCATAATTACATTCTCTCATGTTGTCTGTTTTCACTTTGGATTTCAAGATTCTAATAATAACAATATTAAATATTAATTAATAATCACTTTTCGGATGCCATTGTCATTGTTAGACCCTTCATAATATCTATGGTTTGTCTGTCCTACTAAATGGTAAGTTCCTAGAGTGCTGTACTCATGTTGTGTACAACTTTTTCTTTGCTCAAAACGCCTGGAATAGTGCTGAAAATCTCTTAGATATGTTATATGCTTATTACTTTGGGTGAATTTGTTACATCAACTACAATGTGGATGGGTCCACAGAAAGGGGCTACATTTCAAAATTTCTTCAACTGTAATGGACTCCAAAGCAATCCATTTGAGAATATTTGCATTCCTGTTAGCAAAAAATTAAACCCACATGCAGTGTGTTTAGACAGTGTTCTATAGCTATGCTCCTGACTTTCCTTTCACCAGGGAAAAGCTCTGGTTGGTCATATTTAACTGTGCTGGTGGAAGGCCAAGGAAAAGCTCTTCATTAACATATACTCAGTAATTACCAAAGGCACATGGACACACTTCATTTCTACCCTGCCATCATGCTCACCGGCCTGGAAAATGGGATAGGGCCAAGCGCAACTGTCCCAAGCACTTGCACTGTACATTCCTGGAAGGAGAATCACACAGTGTGCTCTACAGACAAGAACTCTCTCTGTGTACCTTAGCAAACTGCCTGTGGACAGTTCTTACAGAGGTCCTGGTCAAAATTATCAAGATAGGTTTACCACTAGGCACTGTCACTCTGCTTTAAACTGTCGTAATTACATTAAGGAAGCTATTTCAATTAGAATGATTTTAAATTACCAAATCCATAAATCTTATAAAATGAGAATTAACTTTCTCTCATATTATACTTTATGTCTCAGTCGGAGATAAGAAAAAAAAATCCTGAATATTAGGTGTGGAAAAGGTTCACATTTAAATCTTTAGTCTATTAAATGAAAAGGTAATAGAAAAGTACCCTGAGTAAATTACTGTGTGGATGAGCCTCAAAATGCTGCCTACAGGCTCACTGTAAACTCATCTGAAATAAATAAACTCTTGATAGCTACTAGTGTAGTGTTCCCTTCATCGTACTTCCACGTACAAATGGAATTACAGTATTGTTGCCTGCCTCCTATTGTCGCTATTCTTCCCCTGCAAAATCCCCCATGTGGGAAGGGTCTCACTCAGGTCCATTCTAACATGCTATAGGAGAGGCACAAGGATTGGTATGTGCTATCACTTGTTCCTTCAATCAACAGATATTCAGTTCTCAGGACTCTGCACTTAACAAAGCAAAGACAAATAGGACCAGGCCCCTGCCCTTGAGAAGCTCACAATCTACAGGAGAAAACTGAAAATATATTATATTTATTTTCTATGGGTCTCAATGCCATGGTACGTGTATACACATGGCAACCTAGGATCCTGATAGAGATAAACAAACAAAAGGAGGCAATCATTTTATGCTGTCTGAAAGATCATAAAAGCTTTCATCAAGGAGGTGAATTATTGTACGTGTATAGATACCTGAGTTGATAATGAGACATCAATTATCAGATTTTTTATAGACAATAATAGTAAAAGAAAGAATCAATTTCCTAGGAAACATATTAATATGTCCTATCATAAGAACTGCCAAATAGGGTAAGAGAGAAGTGGAGTGTATCCTACTGGCTTAGGGGTCTCTAATGTTTCTTTAAAATATAATAATATCTTACAGTTTTCTCTCCACTGCTCAAAGATGACACTATCCTCTCAGTCCCATTCAGCATAAAAATTATAATATACAGATCCCAAAACTTACTAACATGACTTAAAAGACAAGACACGGAGATTGAAGCTGAATTTGCAAAATATACTCATGATGCAATAAAACCCTTCTCTGCTTAGACTATAAACCAATAGACTGTATCTAATTCATCAATTACTTTGTCTTTGTAAATTAGCTTAAAAGTGGGTGGTAAATGATCAAACACATTTTAAATATAACGCCAGCAGAGAGTCACATGGGGTCATGGGATCCTTTTATGAATCAAAGTTTTCACTTCTCCATGTCCTATGTGTTACTGTAACCACTGAAGCGGTATATAGTATATAGGACACAGAGAGCCACCTTGCTAATCAGTCCCTACAGACCTGATAGTGCACTCTGCTGCAAAAGCAATTTTCATTTTGAACTTCAATACCCTTTAAGAGAATCCTTCAAAAATAATCATATCACGATTTGAGTGACTACAGCCTCCGTCTCAATTGCATGCCCCCCTCTCCTATTCTGTCTCTCCTTCCCCCTTCATTTGCCCTTAACTTTATGCCTGAAGATGAAATTCCTTTCATTTTCTTTTCCTGAAAACTAATACTAGAAGGAGGGATATTGTTATGCTAGACATTAAAGATTTTTTTTTCTCAAGTATCTTTTCTTTCAAAATAAGATATAACCATCCCAAAAGAAAGACTTTTAATCAGAGATTTCTATCCTGAGGCAGAAGAGCTTTATTTTTTGAATAGAAAATCATTCTATGAGTAAAGTCTGTATCAAAAATCAAACAAGGACGGTTGTTACAAAAGAGAACCCTGCCAGCAGTTTCAGGGTAACTTGATGGTTCTTTCTTGGATCTTTCTTAGTGGGTTCTAAAGAAGCTTTCCATTTTTTTAAAGCAGGATCTCAAGGCAGTTACCTCCTGAAACTACTAATCTTTCACTACTGCTGCTAAGGAGAATGCTTTCAAATGAAACTGCACAGCCCCCTCTCTAGGAGATCATCCTACAGATGAATGAAGTGCTGGTAAAGAAAAAGCCTCATATTTCACCTGAAGAGCAGAATTGGTGACAGGATTATTATTATTATTAGTGGAATATTCTCAAACTATTTCTTCAGACTGACAAAAGATTTCAAAACAAAGAAAATATTGCCAACTAAGTTTGAAACTAGAATGACAGTTAAATTAAACCTGATTATAAATTAGGCTTTTAGATTAAATAAAAAGGTTAAAAAATCACAAAAAATAAATGAGAAGTTATATTCAATTTTGTCCACATAGTATCAGACATAACCCACACAATACTCTTAATTTTGATTTATTTCCATCAGACTTAACAAAGAGAACCTATACTAATTCATAGTTATGTAACTAGTGTATACCTGAAGTTTGGGGCTTTGAGGTCTAGATTGAGCAGATAAACAAATGCCTAAATATGTAGTAAAGATGATTAAATGCTACTCAGAGCTATTCTAAATTACAGCTGTACACACACAGAGTATAAAAATGCCAAAATATTACACACCACCAAATTCAGTGGCTCTTGCTCAATAAGCCTTAATCAAACGGGAAAAGCTAAATTGAAGAGCTGCTTTGTAAACATGCATTTCAATAAACCATAATCTTTGTAAAATCAGAACATGGGAAAAGAGAATTATCAATAGAAAGAAAATAATTCTCCATGAAAATTACCATTTACCATTTTTCAAGTACAAATTTAAGGAATATTACCGCATATCAATACATAGTAATAGAGAAAAGCTCATAGATAAAAAGATTCCAGAATCTGTATACAAGTTAAAAACAAGAACAAAACACTCCTGTAACCTATATTTGAACAGGTCCACGTTCCCAGTTTACTTTAGCTTATTTTAACGTATACTTTTCAGGTGACTGCTTTCGTAGGGAAACTCAGCATTGAAATAAGGTATTTTCATTGGTTTACAATAATAAAATTCAACATCCCCCTATCCCCTAAAAATCACAGTTCTCATTTCTTTATGATGGCCAGACTTCAAAATTTCTATACTGGCCCTATTAGACCTGGCACCAGAGAAAATTATATAGTCCAATAGCAATCTTTTTATCATATGAGGTAATTCTCAGTAGATCAGGGATATTTTAGGGATGACCATGTCACAAGATGGGGCAATCTTAATTATAATATCTAAATATCAACAGAGTGCTATGCCCAATACAGAACAAATCTTTTTAGCAGAGAAAGCTTAAGCATCACCACTATATCAAATACCTGATGCAATTTCTAGTTTGCTTTCTCTAGAAGAGGGTAGGAACCACAAATGTTATCTCACATAAGCTGAGGGGTTTGGGAGGAGGAGCAGAAAAGTTTTCCTGAGGTTAGCATGTGGCCAAGATATTTTACTACAATTCTCTGGATGATAGTCTGAAATTTTCAAGAATAGAAATTGTTTTGATTATACTTTCAATTTAGATCCTCAGATTTAATGAGATGGAAATGACAGCTTTTAGGAAGAGTGAGATAAAAAATTTAATAGCCAAAAATCGAGATCTTAATGGGAACAAAATCATGTAAAGTTCCTTGCAGCTCTTTGAAACATTAATTTTAGTATGTGTTGTGCCTATCATGGTTCAGTATAAACATACAAGTATCTATGTATTAGCATTTCTATCAAAACATGCAGGGACAGAGCTAATGAAAGAATTGTGGTTTTGAAAGGATAAAGTACAAACATTATCTAAGTTAATTCACATATGCATTTAGTTCTCTATTTCAAGGGTCAAGAAACTTCTGCAAAGTTTTGGATAGCAAGTAGTTTGGGCTTACCAGGCCATACAGTGTCTGTCATAAGTACTCAAATCTATATGCAGGAAAGCATAGATAATAAACAAATGATTGTGGCTGTTTTCCAATGAAACTTTATTTATAAAAACAGGTGGTGAGCCAGATTTGATCCTTGGGTAATAGTTTGCCAAGTCCTGCTCTCTTCTCATGACCTAGAAGGGATGCCAAGTTGAAATTTTTTTCTATATAGCATTATAAATTATGTGCATTGTCACAATTTGTTCCTTTTTTTATTGAACTATCATACCAGAAAGAAACACTAGTAGTACTGAAAATAACTGTAGGGAGTCTAACTTCTATCTTTTCAAAAATCCATTAGCATTTTCACCCTTTTGCAATAATATAATAACTTAAAATACAGACAAAAAGAAAAAATATATAGCTTTAAAATCACTTAAGTTACATAATACACAGAACAAGCAATGGAAAATCAACACAAATGAGTAATCAAGAGAGCAGAAATGCCCAGAAACAATGGAGACCTGTCATCATACAGCTACATACATTTCTATGGTTCAAAAAGGTTACTTGCCCTTTTAATGTTGCTGTGATTCAATTGTACAGATAGGAATTACACTGATTACTCATCCACCTTAATGCCATTTACTCACATCTCCAGGAAACTAGATGCCAGTGACAAATCAGAAAGACAGTAGAGTAAATCAATGAACATGCTTTGTGTTGAGGAGACTCAATTCACACTCTGACAGCATAAACAATTCAGGAGGCAGTTCTATCCATGTGTGTTCACACTTATTCATGTGTGGGGAAAGCCAGCTGATTTGCATGATTCACATCTATCAAAAGCATGTGGATACGCTATCAACTGATATAAAGGAATCTTGTAATATTTACAGTCTAGATTTCTGCCCTTAGATATTATTTGTGCAATTAATTATATGTACTCAATTTAAAATACAATGTAATCAGGTTAAATACTTAGAGATAGCTATGGCCATAGAAATAAACATGGGATGAAGAATTTTAAGTTTTTGTGTCTTGAGTGTTGATATAATGAGATGCAAAGACCCAGAGTCAAGAATTGTAATATTCAAGTCTAGTTTCTTTCTACTTTATGAATAGACATGGAAGTGTGAGGAAGAAATATCACAACTTTTACATGCTAAGCCCAGTTGAATGTTCACTGATTCATACTCTACTCTTTGCCTTGTTTTGTGCTTCTGTGGTATGTACACTCCTTTATTCTCTGCCCATAATTAGGCTCCATAACACCAAGTGCCTCTAAGTATTATATCAAAAAAATTAAATATTTCTGCCAGCTTCCTCTGCAGTTTTTTTTTTCTTTGGTGTGTGTATGCTTAGTGACTATAGCATAAAGACTAAGAAAATTATTCTGTATCAGAAATTCCGTAAAGTGACTAAGGAGTTGTATCATTTGCTCCTCTGAAGCTGCATTTATCAGATTTTACCTGTGATGGCAAAAGAAACAGAATTTTTATAATTTGTGTCAGAACTGTCTTCAATAATATGCAATGTACCCTTAAAAGATAATGTTGCCACTTCTGATGACCAAAATAGCAGATGTGGTGAAAAACTATTGACAAACAAAATAAAGATTATGACGTTAGAAGAAAAAATGTTAGTATATGCTAAGAAACTTAAAATGGACAGATTTATGCAGCTTGGATGTCTGTACTGAAATTGTCACTTAGTTCAAGTCACAAGATCTTTGCACTTGAACGCCTTTCTCCAAGCTCTTCCTATGGCTGGTTCTTTTTCACTCCTTACTCCTCAGTGAACATATATCTTCTTTATATCACATTCCCTTACTGATTCCTCCTCGCATCATTTACTTTCTATGGCAGATTCATCATGGTTGGAAATTCTTTGATGCTTCTCCCATTGAAAAATATTGAAGGAGTCAATATTTGAATCTGGGCTGCACCTTGACCAAAAGTGAATTGCCAGAAACGACATTATGCCAGTTCTAGCCTAACCTTTAAGAGACCTGGAACTTTCTGTTTTTTGGTCTTAAAATATTTACTCTTGGAACACTAAACCATCATGTAAGAAATCTGATTTCCCTGAGGCTCTCATGTTGTAAGAAAGCTCATGCTCGCTATTTGGAAAGGTTTGTTCAAGGAGAGAGAAAGGGAGGGAAATGGAGAAAGAGAGAATGATTGAGAGAGAGCTATTGAGAGAGGAGAAGAGAAACAGAAAGACCTGACTACTTTTCAGTTTTCCAGCCTTGGGCTGTTCAATCATTTCAGTGGAAACCCTAGACATCATGGAACAGAGGCATGCTATCCACACTGTGACCTGCCCAATATCTGTCCCCAAAAATGAGATAAAACTCTGTTATTATAAATTGTTTTAAGCCAATGAGTTCTGCAGTGCTCTGCTATGTAGTAATTGATAACCACAATTCTCTCCATATTCTAGTACCCTATTTATTTTCTTGAGCAGTTATCCTAATACATAATTAACATTTCAAAACTTGTGAATTTATCTTCTTAATGCCTTTTGATTACAGAATGGAAAATCTGTGATGACAGAGGCAATACCTGACTTAGACTTTCAGCATTGTTATAATGCCTGGCAGAACAAGTATTAAGGGAAGGAAGAGAGAAAGGTGATCCGACTGCTAGCAATACTAGCTTTTTTTCATTACTTCAACATCTTACCATGCTTATACAAAAGTGACACTTAGGTTGGTAGAAAATGCATTAGAAAAGTATTTTTTCATATTTGGTCTTATCTAAACCATGTGTATAGTACTTTTATCTACAACTTTCAGAATGTCTTTCTGGAAAATGATCCCAAAAGTTATCAGAAAGGTAAATTTCATTTTGTGTTAATACATTTAAAGACTTATCAGTAACTTTAATATTTTTCTTCTCCGTTAAAATTACTCTTTCAAAGTCACAAAGCAGAATACTAGTCTCTGTGACTGGAAAACATTACTATGGGCTATGTATACTTTCTAAAATGATTTTTGTTTACAATTGTCAATGCATCTTTCTTGTTCTGAAAAGCAACTGGAAATCAAGAGGTCACTTCCCAGTAGACTACTGATAAAAGCCTGCTCTTTATCTCACAAATATGAACTCCACATTTAGAACTGGAATTCCTCCAGATAGATTTGATAATAATACCCCAGGAAGTTTAAGGAGACTCTTCCCGGGTTGATACACATCTACATTCTGCTTTAGAGGAGCAGAAGCCAAGTTAAGAGATGCAAAGGTGAGCTGCTCTAGAAGTTTAGCAAAGATAAATCTTAGTATTTTTCATATTTTAAAACGAGGTTCTCTAGTCAACTTAGGAGTTCGGTTCTTTTATAAGGATTAAGATTAACTAGTTCCCAATTAATTTTTTTTTTTAAGATCTATGCCTAGGGAGAAGCTTTAGAATGTGAAAACAGAGGCTCTCCTGGTTTTCATAGCATTCAACCTCAGTATTTGCCAATATGCCCTTGATTTACACACTACCTGTTGATAAGGCAAATCTAAATTATATTAATCAATAATGTCAAAACAAACAAACAAAAATTCAGGAGTGACTTGATGCCTAAAAAAGTACTATTTATAAAATTGGTTTGGCATGCAGAAGATGTTTCCATGATTGGCTACAACCAAATTTTATTAGCCGTATCTTTCGTCACCATGATTCCTACATCCCATTTTTCAAAAAGCTGAACATAGGTAACTGTTCTTGTTACATGTGAAATACTTATATGCCTTTAAACATTTGACTGTGGTATTCCTTTATTTGGAAATGCTGTATATGTCAAATGCTACCCATCATGTGATGTCCATCTTGTATCTATCTGTCTTTTCCCATGAATCCTTGTCTCACTATCTCAGTGAGAAGCATTCCATTCCTTCTCAGAACTCCAGCAACACTTATCTATACTATTATAAGCACACTTAACAAGACTTGCTTTTATTATAATAGGTTGAAAAACACCTTGTTTTGCAATTATCTTAAGAACTCCTTGAGCAAGGCATTTTTATCTTTTTTTCACATTTGTGTTCTATATAATACATATTAATGGTACATGATATGCAATATCTGATAGATGTCTGATAGATGAATTTGGCAAAATTTCTCTGCATGCACTAGGCCGTGGGCAACCTATCGTTTCTCAGATGGTGAATGAATTGACTACTATAGCCTTTAAAATAAATTAGAATACCAGGTCAGTCTAAATTATCCAAAAAGAACCTAAAACAACGGAATACAGGTCAGATATATTCCGATGAGACTAAGAATATATTAGGAAGCCTCCCAAATTAGGAAATAGAAGTAATCAAGACGGCCTATATTAATGAAGTATGTAATAGAAAATACTAAAATTTTTTAAGCAAAAAGTGATATAATAACACCTCTACTCCTTCTGAAAAAGTTTTCAAAAGCAAGTGAGAAGAGGCTTCCAAGAAAATATTCTCAAAACAAGATTATGTTTGAGAAAACTGATGAGAGATAAATATTGTCTCTGTGTATCACGAGTTAATAATCACTAATACGTGGGTCAAAATTCTTTTGGGTTATAAAGCTATATTTGTGGATATACTAGACAGTAATGAAATAGGAAAAATAGATGTTAATAAAATAGGTTAAAAGAATGTTATTTTTGCAATGTTTCTTTATAAATATGTGTGTGTCTGTGTGTATATATATATTTGTGTGTAATACTCACATGCACATACATTTTACCAAAAATGTATTTAATTCTGACATATCACTAAATATATGGATAATTTTAAAATATAATTACAAAAAGTAATGGACAAAAGTTAAATGGTCCTGAAGTAGACACAAAGCTAACTGCTCAACAATCCCCATTTATATTTCCTCTTTCTGGGCACATAAATAGATTTTGTATTTCACTTTTCCCTACAGTCAGGTGGGACAATATAAGTAAGTTGTGGTCAATGAACTGTGAAGAGGAGTGATATGGGATTTCCAGGCCCCGAGAAGGGGTTCCCCATAACCACAAGTTTTCTTTCTTGCAGTGACCTACAGTTATCTGTTCCATATGAAATAGCCCCAGGTTGGAAGAGAGTCACCTGACCAGCATCAGACTATAATGTAAGCAAGAGAAAAGAATGCTATGGATTAAGCTATTAGAAATACATAGTCTGACTCATGTACGAGTTTGACTCATACTGGTAATACAAGTTTCAAGATTTGATTAAACTATAAAATTATAAGATCAAATATGCTTTTGGGGTAGAAAGATTATACTTTTTAATTACAGATTAATATTTTCTATTTCTTTTTATGAAACTAGGAAAAAACTCAATTGAATTAGATTTCATTATTTATATCAAATATATTAAATATTTGAACACAGTACATTTTACTTTAAAAATCAGCTGTTAAATATAATTTAATTTTTTCTATTATTATATAAATATCCCTACTATAAAAGCCACTACATTTGACTTACTTGGCAAGTTAGGATGGTCAACATATTTATATAAGGGTACACACTGTTTATCGAAATATTTATATATGTTTACTCACTAAGGAGGGCCACTATTACAACTTTGAGTAAGGGACCTTCTGATCAACATAGTTTTCTTTCTTTCATTATTTATGGAAAAAGAAAGAACATAATTTGCCACTCTAGATATACTACTTAGTGGCTAACATTACAGTAACATGAGAAAGTTAGCTTTATTCATAGTTTTTCACCCAGAAAAGAGTATCTTCACATGCAAGAGTATCATGTGAAGTATTTAAAGTGTATTTTTATTATCCAATTATATACTTACATCACATAATTTCATAGTCCACATTCATTGATAAATAGGAAGTCAGTAATATTATTTATTTAATACATTGAATTTTCTTTACTTCTGACTAATTGATAATGTTAAAAATGCTTGCAGAAGCACTCCACAGTTATTTGTGAACCCATGGCTTAAGAAAAGCCCAGATTGTAATAGCAAACACCCTAATAACACTTACTACAAGCCAGCTATTCATTGACCACATGGTTTACATGCATCCAATGTCCATAAAATCACATTGACAGGTCATAATACGAATACTCATATTTTAAAGATGAAGAAATTCTTATCATAAAGTAGCATTCATGCCCACAAAAGAAATTAATCACTAATAACATTTGGTTAGCTCTATTTTGGATCTGTGTCAGAGGAAAAGTATATAATATTTCAGCGATCAGAAAAGTTTTGGATGGTTTCCTTCACATGTATGTGGCAGATTATCAACTTCACACCTTTGTAAGGAGAGGATTTTAAAATCAAATGAAGAAATGAGCCACAGAAAAGGTTCACTCACTTGTCAGAGGTCACACAGCAAGGAAGTGATAGAGGCAGGATTTAAACTTAAGTACAATTTACCTTTGAACAACATAGGAGTTAGAGGTGCTGACCCCTGTGCAGTAGAAAATATGAGTATAACTTTTCACTCCCCCAGAACTTAAATAATAGTCTACTGTTCACTGGAAGCCTTATTGATAACATAAACAGTAGATTAGCACCTATTTTGCATATTACATGTGTTATATACTATATTCTTATAATAAAGCTAGAGAAAATGTTATTAAGAAAATCACGAGGGGAAAACAGATTTATAGTACTGTACTGTATCAATACTGTAAGTTTATATTGTCTGTTTACAAGATGACTCATGTCTGAAATATCAAGTAACTGTGGTTGCAAACCTCAATCTACAGCACACATCAAGCAATTCAACTTTTTCTTGTAATGTTCAGACATTTCTCTGCTTCTTGGGAGCATTTCCAGCAACACTAGTGACATTTTATATGGGTCCCATGGTGTTACTCGGTTTACGGTATTGCACTAAACACAATGAACAATACAGAAGAAATGTAAGAGATCACTTTTTACTGACATCCACAATTTATTGGGAGATGAACTGCTCATGCTGAGATGATTAGCATCACACAGCGTTTTAGGTGGATATTCACATCACTTAAGTTCACCACAAAAGCAATTAGAGGTGGCTATAAAATTAATACAGTAATGCAGTATGTAATACAGTTAATTTTATGTAATTATGATTGAATATGGCAACTTTACATTAGTTTATATTTCTCCCAACTGCAAATAACACCATGTATGGTTGGCAAGCATTACTGTGCTTAAGTTATAATAAATGTTAACTTCTTATAATAGGTTTGTGTATATTTTATGGTCGTAAATGAGAAAAGAGACTAACTAGTATATACAATATTTTATGCATCTATGACATACTTAACTTTCTCTTAATTTTTTAATTATACTTTGCATTCTGGGATACATGTACAGAATGTACATGTTTGTTACATAGGTTTCACGTGCCACGGTGGTTTGCTGCATCCATTAACACACTACATTAAGTATTTCTCCCAATGCTATCCCACCCCTAGCCCCCAACTCCCTGACAGGACCCAGTGAGTGATGCCCCCCTCCCTGTGTCCACGTGTTCTCATTGTTCAACTCCCACTTATGAGTGAGAACATGCAGTGTTTGGTTTTCTGTTCCTGTGTTAGTTTGCTGAAAATGATGGTTTCCACCTTCATCCATGTCCCCATAAAGGACATGATCCTTTTTTATGGCTGCATAGTATTCCATGGTGTAAATGTGCCACCATTTTCCTTATCTAGTTGATCATTGATGAGCATTTGTGTTGGTTCCAAATCTTTGCTATGGTGAACAGTGCTGCAATAAACGTATGTGTGCATGTGTCTTTTTTTTCAGACAGAGTCTCGCTCTGTTGCCAGGCTGGAGTGCAGTGGCATGATCTTACTGCCCTGCAACCTCTGCCTCTTGGGTTCAATCAATCCTCCTGGCTCAGCCTCCCAAGTAGCTGGGACTACAGGCACACACCACCACATCAAGCAACTTTTTTGTATTTTGAGTAGAAATGGGATTTCACCATGTTGGCCAGGATGGTCTTGATCTCCTGACCTCATGATCCACTCACTTCAGCCTCCCAAAGTGCTGGGATTATAGACACGAGCCACTACACCCAGCTGTGCATGTGTCTTTACAGTAGGATGATTTATAATCCTTTGGGTATACACCCAGTAATGGAATTGCTGGGTCAAATGGTATTTCTGGTTCTAGATTCTTGAGGAATTGCCACACTGTCTTCCACAACAGTTGAATGAATTTATACTCCCACCAACGGTGTAAAAGCATTCCTGTATCTGCACATCCTCTCCAGCATCTGTCAATTCTTGACTTTTTAATGATAGCCATTCTAACTGGCATGAGATGGTATCTCATTGTGGTTTTGATTTGCAGTTCTCTAACGTCAGTTATGATGAGCTTTTTTTCATATGTTTGTTAGCTGCATGAGTGCCTTCTTTTGAAACATGTCTGTTCATATCCCTTGCTCACTTTTTATTGGGGTTGTTTTTTTCTTGTAAAGTTGTTGAAATTTCTTGTAGATTCTGTATATTAACCCTTTGTCAGATGGATAAATTGCAAAAATGTTCTCCCATTCTGTAGGTTGCCTGTTCACTCTGATGATAGCTTCTTTTGTTGTGCAAAAGCTCTTTAGTTTAATTAGATCCCATTTGTCAATTTTGGCTTTGGTTGCTGTTGCTTTTGGTGTTTTAGTCAAGAAGTCTTTGCCTATGCCTATGCCTATGCCCTGAATGGTATTGCCTAGGTTTTCGTCTAGGGTTTTTACAGTTTTAGGTTTATGTTTAAATCTTTAATCCATCTTGAGTTAATTTTTGTATCAGGTGTGAGGAAGGGGTCCAGTTTCAGCTTTCTGCCTATGGCTAGCCAGTTTTCCCAACAGCATTTATTAAATAGGGAATCCTTTCCCCATTGCCTGTTTTTATCAGGTTTGCCAAAGATCAGATGGTTGTAGACGTGTGGCATTATTTCTGAGGCCTCTGTTCTGTTCCATTGGTCTATATATCTGTTTTGGTAACAGAACCAAGCTATTTTGGTTATGTAGCCTTGTAGCATATTGTGAAGTCAGGTAGCGTGTTGCCTCCGGCTTTGTTCTTTTTGCTTAGGATTGTCTTGACTATATGGGATCTTTTTAGGTTCTGTAGAAAATTTAAAGTATTTTTTTCTAATTCTGTGAAGAAAGTCAATGGTAGCTTGATGTACTGAATCTATAAATTACTTTGGGCAGTGTGGTCATTTTCATGATACTGATTCTTCTTATCCACGAGCATGGAATGTTTTTCCATTTGTTTGTGTCCTCTCTTATTTCCTTGAGCAGTGGTTTGTAGTTCTCCTTGAAGAGGTCCTTCACATCCCTTGTAAGTTGTATTCTTAGGTATTTTATTCTGTTTGTAGCAATTGTGAATGGAAGTTCACTCATGATTTGACTCTCTATCTATTACTGGTGTATAGGAATGCTTGTGATTTCTGCCATTGATTTTGTACCCTAAGACTTTACTGAAGTTGCTTATCAGCTTAAGGAGATTTTGGGCTGAGATGATGGGGTTTTCTAAATATACAATCATGTCATCTGCAAACAGAGGCAATTTGACTTCCTCTCTTCATATCAGAATATGCTTTATTTCTTTCTCTTATCTGACTGCCCTGGCCAGAACTTTTAATACTAAACTGAATAGGAGTGGTGAAAGAGGGCATCCCTGTCTTGTGCCAGTTTTCAAAGGGAATGCTTCCAGCTTTTGCCCATTAAGTATGATATTAACTGTGATGTTGTCATAAATAGCTCCTATTATTTTGAGATATGTGCTATCAATACCTAGTTTATTAAGAGTTTTTAGCATGAAGCGGTGTTGAATTTTATCAAAGGCCTCTTCTGCAGCTATTGAGATAATCATGTAGTTTTTGTCATTGGTTTTGTTTATGTATTGGATTACATTTATTGACTTGCATATGTAGAACCAGCCTTGCATCCCAAGAATGAAGCCAACTTAATTGTGGTGGATAAGCTTTCTGATGTGCTGCTGGATTTAGTTTGCCAGTATTTTATTGAAGATTTTTGCATCAATGTTCATCATTTGATGAACTGGCCTGAAATTTTCTTGTTTTTTTGTGTCCTTGCCAGGTTTTGGTATCAGAATGATGCTGGCCTCATAAAATGAGTTAGGGAGGAGTCATTCTTTTTCTATTGTTTGAATTAGTTTCAGAAGGAATGGTACCAGCTCCTCTTTATACCTCTGGTAGAATTCGGTTGTGAATCTGTCTGGTCCTGGGCTTTTTTTGGCTGGTAGGCTATTAATTACTGCTTCAATTTCAGAACTGGTAATTGGTCTATTCAGGGATTTGACTTCTTTCTGATTTAGTCTTGGGCAGGTGTATGTGTCCAGGAATTTATCCATTTCTTTTAGATTTTCTAGTTTATTCATGTACAATTGTTTATAGTATTCTCCGATGGTAATTTATATTTCTGTGGAATCAGTGGTGACACCCCCTTTGTTATTTTTTTATTGTGTCTATTTGATTCTTCTCTCTTTTCTTCTTTATTAGTCTGGCTAGCAGTCTATTTTATTAATCTTTTCAAAAAACCAACTCCTGAATTCACTTATTTTCTGAAGGGATTTTCATGTTTCCATCTCCTTCAGTTCTGCTCTGATCTTAGTTTTTTCTTGTCTTCTGCCAGCTTTTGAATGTGTTTTCTCTTTCTTCTCCAGTTCTTTTAATTGTGATGCTAGGGTGTGAATTTTAGATCTTTCCTGCTTTCTCCTGTGAGCATGTAGAGCTATCAGTTTCCCTCTAAACACTGCCTTGGCTGTGTCCCAGAGATTCTGGTACGTTGTGTCTTTGTTCTCATTGGTTTTAAAGAACTTTTATATTTCTGCCTTAATTTCGTTACTTACCCAGTAGTCATTCAGGAGCAGGTTGTTCGGTTTCCATGTTGTGCGGTTTTGAGTCATTTTCTTAATCCTGAGTTCTAATTTAATTGCACTGTGGTCTTAAAAACTAAGATTTCCTTTTTTTTTTTTTTTTTTTTTTTTGCATTTGCTGAGGATGTTTTACTTCCAATTATGTGGTCAATTTTAGAAGAAGTGTGATGTGGTGCTGAAAAGAATGTATATTCTGTTGATTTGGGGTAAAAAGTTCTGTAGATGTCTCTCAGGTCTGCTTGGTCCAGAGCTGAGTTCAAGTCCTGAATATCCTTGTTAATTTTCTGTTTTATTGATCTGTCTAATATTGATAGTGGGGTGTTAAAATTTCTTACTATTATTTTGTGGGAGTCTAAGTCTCTTTGTAGGTCTCTAAGAACTTACTTTATAAATCTTGGTGCTCCTATATTGAGTGTATATATATTTAGAACAGTTAGCTCTTCTTGTGGCATTGATCCCTTTACCATTATGTAATGCCCTTCTTTGTCTTTTTTTGATTTTTGTTGATTTAAAATTTGTTTTAGCAGAGTGTGACCTTGCTTTTTTTTTTGCTTCTCTTTTGCTTGGTAAATATTTCTCCATCCCTTTATTTTGAGCCTATTTGCGTCTTTGCACATGAGATAGGTCACCTGAATAAACAGCACAGGAACTTTGTGAAGCACACACAAGGATCAATAGCTGAATGAATCAAGCAGAAAAAAAGATATCAGAGATTGAAGACCAACTTAACAAAATAAAGCATGAAGACAAGATTAGAAAAAACAGAATGAAAAGGAACAAACAAAACCTCCAGGAAATATGGGACTATGTGAAAAGACAAAACCTATGTTTGTTTGGTGTGCCTGAAAGTGATTGCGAGAATGGATCCAAGCTGAAAAACACTCTTCAGGATATTATCCAGAACTTTCCCAACCTAGCAAGACTGGCCAACATTCAAACTCAGGAAATCAGAGAACACCACAAAGATATTCCTCGAGAAGAGCGATTCCAAGACACATAATCGTCAAACTCATCAAGGTTGAAATTAAGGAAAAAATATTAAGTGCAGCTGGAGAGAAAGGTCGGGCTACCCACAAAGGGAAGCACATCAGACTAACGGTAGATCTCTCTGGAGAAACCCTACAAGCCAGAAGAGAGTGGGGGCCAATATTCAGCATTCTTTAAGAATTTTCAACCCAGAATTGAATATCCAGCCAAACTAAGTTTCATAAGGGAAGGAAAAATAAAACCCTTTATAGACAGGCAAATGCTGATAGACTTTTTGTCACCACCAGGCCTGAATTACAGGAGCTCCTGAAAAAAGCACTAAATATGGAAAGTAAAATCACTACCAGCCACTGCAAAAACATACCAAATTGTAAATATCATCAACACTATGAAGAAACCACATCAACTAATGGGCTAAATAACTAGCTAGCATTATAATGACAGAATCAAATTTGCATGTAACAATATTAAACTTAAATGTAAATGGGCCAAATGGCCTAATTAAAAGACTGGCAACTTGGATAAAGAGTCAAGACCCTTTGGTATGCTGTATTTTTTCTTAATTTTTAATATTTCTAGGCTATACAGATTCTTTGCTGGGTTTTTCCAAACTTCAGCGAATCTCCAAATTTTAAAAATACATTTATTGAAAATTACCCTGAGATAGGTAGACCCACAGAGTTCAAGCCAGTTGTTCAAGGGTCAACTCTAAAGTGGTTCCAGTGCCCATATAGTTAATGAAGGCACTACATTCTCAAATTGTTTCATCACAAACAAAATATTATCCTTATCCCAAGTGTCTTGAGTTTGACTGCTTCTTTTTCATTTGTTTTCCCATGGTTGACCAAAATACCTAGAACATAGTAGTCCAAAAGAATCTTTAATATAATTAAAGAAATTAGGGGAAGATTCCACTTTAGGTATGTGTTCATTCATAAAAACTACATTACTATCTGTAGAGCATAATATAAACAAACCATAACAGATTTGTAAACCCAGAGCTGTGAACTGTTTTTATTCCCAAATTCAAGGGCTATGGACTATTTTTGTTCCCACTTAAAGAGACTAACGTGGCATACCTTTTGGAAAGTAGGTGGGGGCTTAAGCAAAAATAGATTAGGAAATTAAACAGTCACATAAGACACATGGCTTCCCCATGGAAACTAGTCATTCACAAAGGGAAGGGGCAATGAGAAGAAAGTTTTTGCAAATGTGCACATAGATCATGGTCAATAGTATACATGAAGAGACTTCATTCTTAAAAGTAAAGAAACCCTTTAACTAATTCATACTTACATCTGAGATCATCCAAGGCCAAAATGTGCTCTGCTATCAGGTGAGCAACTCATAGTTCAGAAGAAAATTACTATGGAACATAGAGAATTATTTTTCTCTCTGATTACATTTTAAACCTTTACTTTTCAGGCACTTTACCCCTAAATTTTGTTTTCACTATTTGTTTAATTTAATTTCTTAGAAAAGCTATGTCATAAGCCATCTGATGACTTTGTAAATGCAAAGGGCCAATGTTTTGGAACAGACACTCTAATGACATAGTGTTTAGTGTTCCCTAAAGCAGGAGACAGATGAAGAGAAACAGTGAACCATCAACCTTAGCATAATTAAGACAAGCCTGAGTGCTTGCCATGGTGCCATTACATTAATCTCACATCAGTGGCACCTGGCTGAAATTTATGAGATATGTAAAAGGGGCCTTTCCAACTGACCTTGATAAGGCAGAGTTATTTATCACGTGAGAGAATAGTCAGCAAGCTAAGGGGAATGAGGTATATTAGAAATAAGTTGACAGAGAGATTTAAGGGCAGTGGGCTGCAATACTCTGACTGAAAAGATCCAGAGAAGCAATTCCAGTACTATGAATCTTAAACATCCTTGATAAGTAAAGTATAAAAGCATACATAATGTTAATAAACAATATATATGAAAAGGGATAAGAGTAAATGTCAAGTTTTAAACTAATGCTAGTTCATACATTTAATATTTTTTAATGTGTGTTTATTGAGCTAATATAATGGGACTTGCAACCACAGTGGATTCTACATGATTTCACCCCCAAATAAATAAGCACAACCTATTCACTCTGAGTTACTTGGGACACTGCTTCATGTTATTTATCATTTTATTTCAAAGGCCTAGTGTAGAGTCTGAAACAGTTTAGGCCCAATAAATACCCAAATATTTTTCAGCTGACTGCTTCCTGTTCTTGAAGTCTTCACTCATATCACAGAGAGTCTTACAGTCACAGAGGAAGACCACAAAGTGTCCCCTGGCTACCTCATCAAAAAGACTTAGCACTGTATTAAACTCTCTTATGTACTGCCTGCATGCTTATTATTTGCTTTTCTTCCTTAGATGCTAAGATTCCCTGTCTTTGTTGTTCATCTTTATATGCTGACACAGATTCATTATTAGAACAGGACGTGGCAGGTGCTTAATACTTGCCAAATGAATAGAAGAAGGAGTGCTTATTAAATAAATTGTGGAAATCAGGTAACAGAGGAGTGTGATTATTATGTTTCAGGCTATATTTTAGAAATTATATACTTTTTATTTTAAACTATTGCAATATCAGTAGGAACAAATTGAAAAAAAAAATCAGACAATGGCCTTTCTTCACTTTGGACTTCATTGGGATAAAATTAGTATCACAATAATTCATTCTTGATTGTTGATTGAAAACAAATCTCATTTCAGCAGTTGCCACAAATATTGTTAAATAGGACTGGACTTTTTAGGACATAAACAGTTTTGTACTTGAAATGTTTCAACAAGAAACATGAAGGGAAACAAAGTTGTCTGTTTTTGTTTGAGGTTTTGTTTGCTTTACTTCCATATAAAATGTACACAGAAAATATTGGTAGCTGCAATCTGTAGAAATTGCCATAAGTGACATTTAACTTCTGTTCATGGGCCAACTTGTCAGCACAAGGGTCCTTTATTTTATTTTTTTGTGTAATGACAATTTGAAGATTTCCTTTTAACTTTATCAAACATAATTGAATTTATACTTCTACTAAAATGGAGATAGATGGGTAAAATTCTGTCGTTATACAATGAAAGCCTTCTGGTCTTTTCAGTAAGGGGAAACAGCAGCACAGATTTAGAATTTCACATAGAAAAATCACATTGGACCAAGTAGACCTGAATGATTTTAGGGAGTGCCAGTAAGGAAATGGCTTTTTACATTTAAATTCTACTTCTTTATCATTGCATATTTGGTAACCCTTCTATGCAAAAGCACAAACCAGCCGAAATCAGCAAGTCACAAAAAATAATCTTTATGGCCTTTCATTATATCTTAAAATTTGTATAAAATGTAAGGCACATTTGGTAGCTAGTATTATAGAATGAAGGTAGAAAAGCAATCTTCACTTTTAAAAAAGCTGAAATTAATAAAATGAATATATTGACACTTGAAGGAAAAGGTTAGCTTGCCTCAATTCCTAGCATAATCAGTCACTTTATAATCCCAATTAACATTCATTCCCACACAGAAAATTAATCACTAATAACATTTGGTTAGCTCTAATTTGGATCTGTGTCAGAGGTAAGGTATATAATGGTACTTTAGGGATCATAGAGGTTTTGTATGGTTTCCTTTGCATGTATGTTGGAGATTATAAATTTACACTTTATAAAGAAAAGATTTTAAAATAAAACGTATCAGAATAATTAAATCTTTCTCATTTACTATAAATGTGTGTATATTTTTAATGTAACATAATTTAATTTTTACATAAATATTGTATAAATAATGAGTTATGAGTATAGAAGAGGGGAAGAATTAATGAAATTTCTCTTCACTGAATGTCTCCATTTGAACTTCTCTTGCTTTCTAGAACTTTTGCAGAATATAATTAAAAGGTGCATCAAATACCAGATTTAATGTTTGCTGCTGATCTTACCTAACTTTGGCAAGTCTCTACTGAAATTTACTTATTTGAATGATTGGAATTCCATAATGAAAATTTAAAACTTCATACAAATGATAGAATGCTGCTGATTTCTATTTGCAGTGGGAATACTAAAAGAAGGTAAAAGGGGAGGTGCAGTTTATATTCATAATTCTGTAACTTAGCAATCCTATCTTAATTAAAGAAAATCTGCCACATACCTCACAATTATCATCAAAGCAGTATGTTTTCATTACGATTCAATGGCTAATTCTATGACCATTGTATTTTGTTTCTGTTTATCCTCATCCCATCAATTTTTTCTAACTTTGTCTTCAGATTAATTTTATAAAATAGTTTTTGTTTTTCAATTAATCAAAAGACCTGTGGGATCATCCTTCTTCAAAAAATATGCCAACATGAGTCTTTTATTTCAAGAAATTGGTGAAACTTGATCTGTTTTATTGTTTGTGATGAAACAGGAATTTCTTTTCAAAATTAAATTGCAACCTCATGAAGGTATAGGTCATTAGTTTCTAGAGAGAGTCTTTAAATTAAGGACAATACTTTAATCTAGAAAAGGATACAAAAAGTCATTGCATATAGGCCAAAATGTTTAACTGTGAAAGAGAAATGTAATTACATTCTAAAGTTTTAGAAAATAATTATTTCTCCTAACAGAACTCATTCATTTCAAACAATAATCAAAAAATGTCTAGAATAATTTTGATGTCTGCAACTACATTGCAATGTAAAGAAATTTGCTTCAAAAAGAACTTGAAAATCTGCCCAGGAGATGAGAAATAAATTATTTGAAAAATAAAATAAAATCCCAAATGACAATGTGATGCCAACACAGACAGTAAATAATGAAAGGTGGGTACCTCATTACCTGTTTGAACAATCAGCCATGCAGTTGCTCTGAAATATATAGTAGTTGTTAGATATATAGGCAATTTTTGCTAGTAGAGCATACTCATTCTTTTTTCTCCCCATAGCAACCAACATATTTTTAAGGCAAAACATGAAAACCCATTATTTAATTTATCTGTCAACGCCTTGGGTCAGGGCACCTGATCTTCCCACTTGGAATGGTTAATTCACTAAAATATCTTAGAGAAAAAAGCCAAAAACCTTTACCACTTGTTGAAAGGTTAATGAAGAATAAAGTGATTCATAAAGTTGTCCCCAAAGTCAAGTATGCAAAAATCAATATGCTATATCTTAAATTTTTTTATATAGAAATTAAGCCAAAGTTGAGCCAGTCACCTTTTAGACGTAAAAAGAGTTGTTCCTGAACATGCTTCAAATGTCTTCTATGCGTATTTTGTCGTTGTTGTTTTCCTGAAGTAGGCAACGTTTTTCATCAGGAATGTTACAGTTAGATAACTTTACTGATGCTGAAGTAGATTCTAGAACAATGAAATCACTGGCAGAAAGAAACAACCCACAGTGGAAAAAGATGTAGGGAATGAAGTAAAAGCAACATGAATTGAATTAAACTAAAGATGGACTAAAGTCATAGAAACTGTTAAAACCAGGAGGACCCTAGAGAATTCTCACTCAAAGCTCTCATTTTAGGAATCACAAACTGAGGATCAGAGAAAGCATGTGGCTTTCTCACGATCAGAAGAACCAAACCTAGATCAGTGGACTTGACACACTTGGTTTTGTACTGTCTGTGCTCTTCATCTTCTGATGCTTAATGAAATTAAGCAGGGAAAAAAATAGGAAATTTTTTTTTGTAAAATCACATAGAGAAGAATTATTTACTAACACTGTCCTTCACATCTCCCTCTAAGAAATACTAATGGCCCCTCTTTATTTTCTTTTTCTAAAAAACATATTTGCAAATTCAGAAATCTCCTGAAACTGTCACAGATCTCAATTTGCTCTTCTCTCTATTATCATTAGTCTACTAATTTCGTTAACATAATTTAACTAATTTTCTTTAAAAGACCTGATGAGTTTGCCTCCCTCTTTCCAAAATGTTTAAAGCACTATGTGAATTACTTTATTTGTAAAATGTGTAAGTGAGATGATATGGGAATTAGTGTAACATTTTAAAGGTATGCAATAGGTAAACAGTTTTCCCTGAAGATGTAAAAATCTTACAAGACTAAGACTTCCTTCTAAACAAATGCCACAGCCAGTCAAATACAGATATTTAAGAAATAAAAATTGTTCAAAGAACTGTTGATTCCTCTGCAAACTTGCATTTTTTTTAAATTTCTATTTGTAGTAATCAGGATTGCCCATTTCATTTACATCAGTTGCTCTAACTCTCTGTGTTCCAGTCATCTGGGTCACTCTGGTTTCCTTCAGTTCTTTCCATCTTGTTCTCTCCTTACGAGGCAAGCATTTAAATAGCTGAAGTGAATTGTTTCTAGAAAACTTCTGTATTGAAAGCCTTGAAGTCTCTATGGCACATTATGTGGTTCATTAAATACCCTGGAGCTTAAATTAGTATATTATTTTTCCATAATTTACCCAAAAGCATCTTTCTATCCATTTAAATTCTGTGCCTGTATGTGTGACATAGTAGAATTTTAGCTTTCAAAATAGTAACAAGGTAATGTATGCAACTCTGCCTCAATGTGTTGTAAAGAGTAAAAATCAATTGTCTAATCCAGACTGCAAAACCTATGCCACTCAATGCACAATACATTTATAAAACTAAAAGTCAAAAAAAGTAAGCATTGTGTGCCAGAGTATAAAAATATATTTTAAAAATCATTTGATAACATGTCCAACACTGCAATGAACAATTTGATCACTAAGAAGTTATATTTGAGAGAATGCCAAAACTCTCAGGTTATCAAAATGTTCGCTGATGGTCACTAATAACCATGAAGTGGACAATTCTACCATCTGGACTTTGTTACATAGCCTGATGCTGCCCAGAGAAAAGATTAACCTGGCAGGCACCACAGGGATATGTATTTTTTCAATTCCCTAATTTTATAGACAAGGCAAATAAAATTCAGAAAACTAAAATAATTGTAAACTTGGTTACAAAGTGACTTGGCAACAGAGCTCGTGGTAAAACCTGAGTCTCTGAGTTGTTAATAACAATCAGGCTACTTTAGCCTTTGAATTCTTGAAAATACTTTTTTAAAAAAATATTTCTCTTTATCACAACTGCACATGAGGTAACTCAGGTGATAATGCCCTAAAGATACAAGCTCTGTTTGATTATTTGACTTGTATCAAGTAACCCAGTGACCTCGAATGTGTCCATCATATTTATTTCATAAACATTTCAAGACTAATAAGGAAAAACAATATATTTATTATTTATTATGGACAAAAATAATGGGATATATTTTATACCACTTCATGGGTAGTTTTCCAGCTTGGCTAACCTCCATAATCATTAGAGTCACTTGAAATCTTCTGGCTTTGCCCCAGACCCACTGAATCAATCTCCAGGGAAAGCGCCTGGGAATTTGTATTTTTAAGTGGCTCCCCCAGGTGACTCTGGTAATTAGCCAAGTGTAGGAAACCTTGACAATACCACTGGAAGTAACAGGATGCTGCCTTACATGTTCAGAATGTTCAGAAGCAAAATATACCTATTGTGAAATTGACCCAATCCAGTTTCTGTCTTTTACAAATGGGGAAAGATAGATGTCTTTGTCACAAGTGAGTAGACAAACTGCCAAATACCCCCTATATTTTTGGGTCAGAGACATATTGGAAGTCCACCAAGAGAAACTGGGCATTCATACTCAGTCTATTTCCATGGCCGGGACAAAACAATTCTAATCTTATTCTTTTCATTACAAAATAAAGCAATCTCAGGGCATTAACTGCTGACAGTAATGCAGACCTTGGATTTCACGGATTAACCAAACCACAAACAATCTAGAACATGCCCACAGAACAATTCTTTGTTTGTATAGTACAGGAGGCAAAAAAGCAATCTGCCTGACTTGAACTGCTGGGTTTAATTACTCAATATAACACTTGCCATTTAAAAATCCATATGCCCATCAGCATGGCAACAGTCTCTCATAAAGATTCTGGTACAATATCATATAATGTGTACAGAGCTCCCACATTTCCCAAGCACTTTCACATATATTAGGACACTTTATCCTTACAATAGCCCAGTGAGGTAGATAGAAATTCTTGACAAATTGAAAGGATTGTTCTAATTTAAAGTGTATTATTGGCAATATGCAAATTTCCTGAAATGTATCTGATATACTCGTTTTCATGCAAAATAGGATATGTATCACCCCTGATAGCTTGTTAAAAATAATTTTAAACTCTATAATATTAAGTTATTTTTTAATGGAAAATGGAGGTTAAAAATAAAATGTATCGAGTAGTCAGCCTTTACTACTTTGAATATAAAGCATATTTGACTTATTTCATCAAAATGGTTTCTTAACTATACCAAAGGCTAGATCCTTCTTGCTATATAAAAGCTCATCTGAAAAATAGATACTATAGTGACATACAACAGTGAAGTTGAAAGTTGAAGTTTTCAAAACTTAATATTATGTTTGTTCACATGCTAATTAAAATGAATCCAAAGTTGCTATTCCTGGTTGTTATTGTTTACTGGCACTTTTACCCTTTCTCTTTCCTAAAGCCTCAAACTCTCTAAATTTTGGCAAAACTTCTGTGTTTTCTTTCTGTGAGAAAGACTTGAAATAAACTTCAAATTTTTTTTTTCTGGGTACAGTGAACATAGCTAGAACAGTTACTATGTGAAGAGAATGCTATTAAAGTCAATTATTACAAAGAACCACTTAGACACACAACAATTTATCAGTTTTTATTCAATGTTATATTATCAACAGGTTCAGATAAGAATATAAGTTTTTCTCATGGGAGAAACTCCATCTGAGTCTCTAATTAAATAACTTTTGTATAGTTCCTTTTCTTCTCTGCACAAAAGATCTTTTTTCTGTCCATTCTTGCCCTCCTTCTTTCTTTGTTGATACTGTTTACTCCCAAGCCTGCCTCTGAACTCTCTGTCTAATTAGCTCTTGATAGATCTGCTGCCCTGTTTCCACAAACATTTAATTCTGCAGTCAGTCCCATTTACATTACAGCATGTTGCATTGTCTTTTACCAGCCTAATTTTGTTTGAGTGAATGTAAATCCCATTAAGCAGTCACCTATTAGACTGTGGCATATAAACTCCAAAAGCCTCTTTATTACAAGAGTGAACATAAGGCCCAATTGATAAAAGATTTCTGGGGCATTTCCAATTGTGGTCTACTTCAAATGTTCCGTCTGCTTTAAACTTAGCTCATGTTTTCAAAGCATTTTACAGAGTATTTGAGTATCTTTTGGCCTATGTATTCCATAGCATGAAATACATAATCATCATTTGCTTGCTGTCTTTGGAAAAAAAGTTTACTTATACCTAAACATAACTTAAATATGTTTTTCCTCACCTTTAGTTATTTTATTTTTCCTTTCAAACACTACATAAAGGTGTTTACAAATAACATGATGGAGATGGCTGGCAGAATCCTCTGGGAAAAGCTCTTTATGAATACTAAATAATTGTGCAGAATTTCAGTAAGCCTTCGTGTTTTAAGATGAACTTTCTGGAGAGGGGTAAGACACAGCATCTTGACATGCAGCCCTTCAAATGGTAAGTAGACACTGGCATCAGAGACACATAGGTTTCTCTCATAACTTTAATTAATTTGATAGCCCAAAACAAGAAAACCAAGATGTAAGATGTAATTAGAAACTTGGAAAGCCCATGTGGTCTGATATTTTATCAATATAATCAACATACTCAATCAGATTAGTGCCAGCTACCAGTTTATAAATGAAGGCTCAGTATAGACTTTCCCCAAAACAGAGTTAATCTACCAGTTTATAAATGAAGGCTCAGTATAGACTTTCCCCAAAACAGAGTTAATCATTTAGCAGTATGGTCACATAATTATGTGATTAAAGGAAAGGGTGAAAATGGCTCTCTTTCCATTTCCTTCTGGTAATAAACTCAGAAAGACATCCATGAAGTGCAAACCCTCACACACGAAATTATTTTTCACCCCTGCAGGCTTGTCAAGGCCAATATTTCAGGAAAGCACGGGTTGCTGAAGGCGACTGTGATTTTTTTTTTTTTTTTTTGCCTACCATGAATCCCTAAGGACAACAAACATTTTAAGAGAGACTGTAGCCAAAATTGCTAATAACTTCACACAGTTCTTTTGCCATAATGACAAAATTCAAGGGAACACTGAATAGAGTAATGGGTTAGGTGGTAAGCCAGTTATTTGTGGAGGAATGAAAATATGTATCCTCCCAAATGCTAGTTATGGAATCAACATGGATTAAGAACTTAAACAATGATTATGACAAATATATGGAATGCAAAGTGAATAACAGACATTCCGTTTGGTAAAACTGAGTGGCTAATAGTTTAAGAGGAGGAAAAATTATAAAAAAAAATTGAGTATCAAAAATTGAGTATGGATTTATAAAGTAAGAATTTGCATCAATACCTAGCCATACCTACAATATGCAGCTTAGTATTAGAGTAGAATAGATTTTATGTAACTCTAGACTCTTTAATATGGCTCAAAAATACCCAGGAATAGATATCAAAATAAAGTTTTTGGATAATAGGCCCCTTATTTCTTCCTACATATGTTCTGATTTGGATCAATGGCTTGGCTAGATATTGTATATATGAGTTTGACATGACTGTTTATCTTTCTGCCCTTCACATAGTATTAAAAACATTTATTCGACTTTGATATATTCAAATATCATAATGGGCAACTTGAGTCACACGTTGGCTCCCTTGAGTGTCCCCTCATAATCATTTCAAATCTAACTGAGACCAAGATTTCAAAGCAAGAGCTACATGTCAAATTAGGGTTACTTGTTTCCAAAACAGGTAACTAACTAGTATAACGTTGGTTCTTACGGTTTACTGAAGCTTTTCTAAATCATTAACATTATTATTGTGAAATACAACCAACTTCAGAAAGAAATTATTTTTTAAAACAGTACAAATATTTTAAGTGGGCCTACAAGAAGCCTTAGTGATTCATAATAAGTATATTGAAAGAATTTGAAATTCAGTGAACACGTGAAAGTTTCTAGACCCAGGTAAGTTTCTATACTACCTATAACATCTATAAAATCAACTTCGGTAACTTTTTAAAAAAAGATATCTCTGTTATATCAGGTCACAGTACATATAATATATAAATATAGATGGGTTGCATAACCTCTCTGAGCCTCAGTTTTATCTTTAAAAAATGGAGAAAATGCATATTAAAGTTGTTCAGATTACATGAGATGATTACATAAATGTTTGCTGACTTTTTTTTTTCTTTTTTTTGAGACAGGGTCTTGCTTTGTCACCCAGCTGGAGTGCCACGGGGCAATATCGACTCACTGCAGCCTCGACCTCTTGAGTTCACACAATCCTCCTGCCTCAGCTCCCCAAGTAGCTGGGACTACAGGCGGGTGGCACGACACAGGCTAACTTTTGGGTTTTTTGTAGAGATGGGGCTTGCGCCATGTTGCAAAGACTGGTCTCCAATTCCTGAGCTCAAGTGATCTGCCAGCCTCAGCCTCCCAAAGTACTGGTATTATAGGCGTGAGCCACCGTGCCCAGCCACTGACTTCTTAATATATATCCTAAATTGCAAGAGGCACTGGGTATTTGTGGAGTCCTGATAAGTAAGCAACCATCATGGAGGAGTCCCAGATAGGGGAGAACAATTATTCTAAGAGACAACTAACCACAAACAACCCTCTGGCACAACTACCTTGCTCCACAGGTAGCCCAAATGGCACAACCTCATTCAGTATGTAGACCCCTCCAGAATGACCTTATAAAATTTCCCTATAACCCTTACCTCCTTGCAGACAGCCTCTTTTCTGTTGTGCTACATGTTGTATGCTTGCAATGTATTTTCATACTTTCTCTAATAAATCTGCCTTTTTTTTTCTCCCCCTACCCAGCAACACCAACCCCAGCCAGTCACACCTGTAAGAGTATTCAGCAGTGAGCAATTCCCATTTCTCACAGAGCTGTAGTTGAGAAGACAGACAGAAACTCGTATGTAAGTATAACTTTTGATGTGTTTTGTCAGAAACAGTAGTGGCCATAGTTTTGCCTCTCAAACACGCATTTTGTCCACCTATTAACAGATTTCTTTTTTTAATGAATTTGCTCCAAAAAATTACTGTGAACTGATCCCTCTGCCTACCCAAAACAGAGGTAACCACAGGCTTTATCACTAGTCAATGAGATTACCCTATTTCCCTATCAACAGTGACAGGAGCTATCTAGTAAGAGGCACGCTCTGCAATAAAAAACACACTGTTGATATAATATGAAAAAATAACTGCTTTGAATCTTTTCTGTCACAATTCCAGAAAAGACTGCCTAAGAATGAGGCCAACAAAAAAGAATGAGATCATGTCCTTTGCAGGGATATGGATGGAGCTGGAGGCCATTATCCTGAGCACACTAACATGAAATACTGCAAGTTCTCACTTATAAGTGGGAGTTAAATGATGAGAACACATGGACACATAGAGGGGAAAAACACACACTGAGGCCTTTCAGAGGGTGGAGCATGGAAGGAGGGAGAGGATCGTAAAAATACCTAATAGGCACTAGGCTTAATTGCCAAGTGATAATCTGTACAACAAACCTCCGTGACACAAGATTACCTGTGTAACAAACCTGCACTTGTACCCCTGAACTTGATGTGAGAAAAAGAAAAGAAAGAGACTAAAAGAGAGAAAATCAGAGCTGAGATTTAAGACAGTGAGAGAGTGTCCTGCTGACATAGGACATGGTTTCAGCCCTGGATCTATGTGTGCTTAAAGCGTAATATGCTCTTGGACTTTCATTTTGTGAGTCAAGAAAATCCCTTTGCTTGTGCTAGTTTAGACTAGGTTTCAGTATCCACAGTGCTAGTATCACAAGGTACAGGGGAGAATGGCAAAATGAGAATAGATTAGTGTTTCAAGGAGAGAAAATATTATGAGGGCTCTATCTAAGGAAAATGTTAGCGTGCTTGAGGAACCACAAACATAATATTATTATCACTGTCATTACTACTGAGACACTCAAGAAAAAGGGTTCCCTGGCAGATCCTCCAGCAGGCCTGCACACTGGGAGGGATGTGCACTGGGGTGGAGCCTCAGGAAGCTCATGCCATTTGCAGTGGGGAGGAGCTTAGTCTCTCCTGTTTCTGGGTAGTAACCTGGAATTCAATCTGCGAGGTGGGAAACTGGCTAGTGAGACTCTTGCTTTGCTGATAGTTCTTTCCCTTTTCATCCAATAAACCATGCCCTGCTCACACTTCAAAGTGTCTGTAAGTCTAATTTTTCATTGGTGTGTGACAAGAACCCCATTTTTAGCTGAACTAAAGAGAAAGTTCTATAACACCACTGTAATTCTTTATAGCTTCTAGATCTTGATCTAAGGCTCTGGAAATGATACTCCTACCTAAAAAGAGTTTCCCACCAAGACTACCTGTTTATTTGCAATTTGTATCTCATTCTATTGTGCTATCAAATGCAAGGACATTTTTTCTAGATGCAGGTGTTATATATTAATAGAAAGGGAGGAAAGAGAAAGACTTGGTTCTGGAAAAGGGTAGAGAGGATGAAGCCTAGTAAGCCACTAGACTGACAGCCTTGGGCAACCCTAGGACACAGAAAAAGAAACCTCCTGACAACACAGCCAAGCAGAACACCAGAAGGAACGAAACTGAAACGAGAACTATTTACTCCCCAAGCTTCCCTAAGGCCAGCCCTGGCTACATAATTCACATATAGTATAAATGAAATGGGGATAGTTTGAAATATTGCTTTCCACTAATACTAATTTGAAGAACCCAGTTTTAAAAAAAAAAAAATGAATATAGGCCAGGTGCAGTGGCTCACGCCTATAATCCCAGCACTTTGGGAGGCCGAGGCCAGTGGATCATGAGGTCAGCAGTTTGAGACCAGCCTGGCCAACATGGCAAAACCCTGCCTCTACTAAAAATATAAAAATTAGCCAGGCGTGTTGGCAGGTGACTGTAATCCCAGCTACTCAGGAGGCTGAGGCAAGAGAATCGCTTGAACCCCAGCGGTAGACGTTGCAGTGAGCCAAGATCATGCCATTGCACTCCAGCCTGGGCTACAAGAGCAAAACTCTGTCTCAAACAAACAAAAATTAATGTACTAACTTTGAAATCTGTTGTTGCTTGTTTTTCTGATTTTTTAAATACTCATAGAATAGTCTGATAACTGGTATTCTTTGTAAGCACAGAACTCCTGGATTCAAATACTTGATAAATAGAGAATCTTCTGATACTTTGGCAATTACTCTCACTAAAAGAAGTTGCATTCAGCAGATTAGAAGGATTTGTGAGAAATTCTTGGTTAGCAAATATTTGATCCAGATTTTATAATTGCCTAAATCTCTTTAAAGGTTTTATGTTGCAATACTTCAAGATCTTGAGTCAGCCATGCTTATACAAGTAAACTTTTATTTACTGTCTTTCTTTGAGTATCTATGGTGTCTATTAATGTAGTATCTGAATGAGACAGTTTAAATTCAAAGGAAGTTTTTGCCTGAAGGAGGACAGCAGAATTGGGCCCAATGGTAGTTGTATATGAGTATCTGAGGGCAGAATTTAGGCTACAGGAAGGGCAGTTAGTAGCTGGGGATTTAACAACTACAACAAAATTTTAAGGAAGAAAAGAAGTAGCAATATTATTAGGGCTTTTTTGTTCCCTTCCTTTTCCCAAGTAGAATTATTCTGAAAAAACAAAACATGTAATTGAACAGACTATCCTCAAATTATGACTTCCCGAAATCTATGTTTTCAATGTCATTCAAATTCTCTATAGTACAATTTTTATAGATTTAACTGATACCAAATCTTTCAGAATTGCAAAAGGTAATATGAAAATATGAGGAAAACATCTCTATTTGTAGATGTCTAAATACTTTATTATAAAAATGCCACACTTAAGTTTAAGAGCCAAAAATTTATATAGTAAAATTAGCATTCTTTTTTAGTGGAAAAAAAAAGGAATATAACACACACTTATTTCCCCAGCATTAAGTTAGCATGTTTCAGCCTTAATACTCCCATATTTGTATTTTTTTAATTATAGAAATAATATATGTAGTTTTATATATTTTTTTAAAGGCAGAAGAGTGGGGAATAAAATAATGTTCACTTTGATATCTATAGATTACTCTGTTTCCTTTTTTTCCTGTACACAAAGCCACCCCTGTGAGTCTGACAAGTATTGTTTCAGTGACTCCTATGTGTATATATATATATATATATATAAATATGCACAGTAGTACATAGCATTGTGTGATATATACGGAGTAGTCTTTGCCATAAAAATGATGAAGTAAAAGAAATTGCAAATTTAAAATTCAGAATGTAAACTAAAAATCCTAGACTCAGACTTCAGTGGAAGGGATCCTAGCAATAGCAATAGATTAATAGCAATAGATTCTGTGCCCTAGGGAAGGGAAGCTCCTTAGGGCACACAGCTAATTAGTGGAAGAGTTTTAATGGGACAAGATCTCTTATTTTCTAGTGCAACGCTTTTTTCCAGTCACAGGCCACTAATTGGTAAGTCACATATCACGTATTATACTGTATTTTTTTTTTTTTGTGTGTGTGTGTGTGTGCATGCACGTACATATGCACGTTATATGTAAGTAGTTATATAATGGATTACTTAAGTTGAAAAAGAAAATATGTGACATTCTGTTCAATGTAAAAAACAAATAATGAACATATATTATATAGTAGGCATTATGCCAGGCAGTACAAGAGCAAAGAAAATCAAAGGAGAAAAAAATAACGTCTATTCTCATTGGGCTTACAGTTTAATGGAACAAGATTGAAAAATACAGCCAGAATGATTGTGTGTGTTTTAGTGTGTAAAAATATTAATCTAGTTAAAAGTTACACAGAACCCCAGAGACAAGGCAACTGTTTCCGCACCTATGTATGTTTTCTATGGCTACTTCTTCCAAATATGGCCTCTAGCAACACACATTGCCCAATAAAGTAGGGAACTTACTACGGGAAAAGGAGCTGTGCTTCAGCAAAGGAGGCATAAGTATGTGAAGGTCGAGTCATAATATCCATATCTCTCCAAGTATATTTAACATTGAAATAGCTTTTACACAGCCCAGGGCAAGTTTAAGTAAACAACACTTTCTATAGATCCATGTTCCTGTAGCCTTTGGAAACAATACTTCCTAGAGACTATACGGAATAATAAAGCAGAAGAGGTACAAACGATTCTAACCAATAATTGTAAGTTGATCTTCCTGAATATATTTTAATCAGGTTTAGCATAATCCTATTATGTATTTTAAAAAGGCTTTCTACTGAATATTTTTTAATGGAAAGTGAACAATTTGCATTAAAATTAAGTTAATTTCGTTGTTAATGGTAAGTTAGATCCATTTGTGCAAGGATGATAAAACACGCTTTAATTGTGTAGTTGCATCACAGGTACCATTTAGTTTGTTCTTTCAAACATTATCTCAGGACATATATATATATATATATATTTTTTTTTTCTTTCTTTTAGATGGAAATCAATTAATTAGAGGTCATCTGTAGCACAGTGCTGGACACAAAGCAGGTGTTCAAACATAATCATTTGATAAACATTATAGATTTTTGGTTTTTTTCTGAGTTACGAAGTCTGAATATTTATAACCATATCCTAATTTCAATTGAATACTTAGCCAGAAAAATCAAATTTAACAGGCTATATAGCAAATTCCTGATAGCACTGTCCTCATAACATCTTAAACGATGCAGGATGTTTAACTCTATTTTTCAAAAATATTTTATTAGGCTCTTCAGAACAATTGTAGTGAAGAAAAAAATGTCAGAAAAAAAGAATAGTTTGTAGTTTGTGGACTGTTACAATTAATCATTACACCGAGAATTAGGTCATATCTGTTATACAGATGAAAGAACTGAAGTTGAATGAGTATAATCCTTAATGCCTTTGGCTATGGAAAAACATTTCTGAACAAAAGCTAATTTTGCTTTTTTTCCTTTTTTTTCTGAAAATACAAAACAATTTTTAAGGCAGAAAATCCAACTTTCTCCATTATCAAATACCCCTTCTGACTTCTACTTATGAATTCTAGCTGCCAAAAATGCCTCTGATATAAAGATTGTTGTATATGTTTTTAAAGTATATTTTTAGATAATATTTTAATAATTGGAAAGATGTTTAAAAAAATATCTTTCCCAACCTTTTCATCTTATGAATAAAAAATGAGGCTCAGAGATATGAAATATTTTGCTTAACATCAGAATTTAATGCAAGCAGATGTGTAACAAGAAGTGAATCCTCACTACTAGTTCAATGATCTCTGAATGCTCCAGTTCTACCAATTTTCAGAATTAATATTGCGATTGTTAATTTCTAGTACCTTTAGTGATATAATTACAGATAAAAATAGTAATGACATAATCGAGAGGCCTTAATACCCCTATTCAAATTAGTTTAGACCTAAAATCCAGTAATATCAAAAATTATGAAAAATACAAAATCAATTGAGTAATCAGTAAAAAAATTCATATTTAATTATAAATACACAGTAGCAAACTGTTCACATTGTTGATGCTTTCAGTGACCATTAATACAAAAGGATTATGGATTACGGCACTGTATTATGAACAGACAAAATGGTTAGTGAAAAGTTGTTTTACCTATTAGACATTTTGACCCTTTATGTGTGAAATTAAAAGATAAACCAGAGAAGCATTGAAAGCTTATGTATCAATAAAAAATAAATAGGTCAAGTAAAAATGTATCTGAAATTCAACAGGAAGAGATTGCTTTCTATTTCAGTTTTAAAATGCAAGGTAGTGAACTGAAATCAAATCAACAAAATAAACAGGCCCAAGGACTTAAAAGTATACAAATGTGTAACTCCCAATAAATGAAAATATAAATGAGTATAAATGAAAAGAAGCTATAAAAACAAAGCAATGTAAACAAGAAATAAAAACTAGTCTACAGACAGTGGCTCTAGATAATAACCTAGAACAATTTTTAAATAAATAAAATTCAAGCATTATCTGAAAAAAATTATTAATGAAGACCTAAGAAGTAAAAAATCTACTTAAATATATTTCCAAGCATAGAAGTATTTTTTTAAACTTATGATATGGGAGCTGCCCATTGTATAAGATTAATAAAAAGGACTTCAGAAAAAAATATTTACTTTAAAAATCATAACTATTAATCATATATTTAAAATATTACTCCGCAATAAAAAATTTCATCTCACAATTTAATGTAGCTTTCAATAATAGAAAAATAGTTCCAAATCACCTTCTAAAAAACTTTTGTAAACTGACATAGACAACAAATCTTACCAAAAATTTATTTAAAATAACCATTATCATATACAATTTTCTTCACATCTCAATTAACATTAACTAATGCAGTTGAGTAAAAGTCATACATATTGGCCAGGCATGGTGGCTCATGCCTGTAATACCAGCACTTTGTGGGGCTGAGGCAGGTAGATTGCTTGAGACCAAGAGATCAAGAACAGCTTGATCAAAACAGTGAAACCCTGTCTCTACGAAAATTACAAAAATCAGCTGGTTATGGTAGAGCATGCCTGTAATCCCAGGTACTCAGGAAGCTGAGGCAGGAGAATTGCTTGAACCCAGAAGGAGGGGGTTACAGTGAACCAAGATTGCACCACTGCACTCCAGACACTTTTTTCCGTTGGGGGAAAAAAGGCGGGAGAAGCCCCGGCAGAATTGAAGCTGCTTCTCTGAATTTGCAATTCAATGTGATATATCACCTCAGGGCTGGTAAAAAGAGGACTTTACCCCTGTCTTTAGATTTACAGTCTAATGCTTACTCAGCCATTTTACCTTCCTCCTACCTATGTTCATAAATCGCTATTTTCAACCAACCATAAAGACATCGGAACACGCTATCTTCTATTTGGAGCCTGAGCAGGGGCAGTCGGAACCGCCCTAAGCCTCTTAATTCGAGCGGAGCTAGGACAACCTGGGAGTCTAATAGAAGATGATCACGTCTACAACGTTATCGTTACCTCCCACGCATTTATTATAATCTTTTTTATAGTTATACCAATCATAATCGGGGGTTTTGGAAACTGACTTGTGCCCCTTATAATTGGTGCGCCTGATATAGCATTTCCCCGAATAAATAATATAAGCTTCTGACTCCTTCCCCCGTCACTCCTCCTGCTACTTGCATCTTCAACTCTAGAGGCCGGCGCAGGGACTGGCTGAACAGTATGTCCGCCCCTGGCCGGGAATATGTCTCATCCAGGAGCCTCAGTAGACTTAACTACCTTCTCACTACACCTGGCAGGTGTCTCCTCCATCCTAGGAGCTATTAATTTTATTACTACAATTATTAATATAAAACCCCCAGCTATAACCCAATACCAGACTCCTCTTTTTGTATGATCAGTTCTCATTACAGCAGTTCTTCTCCTCCTATCTCTCCCTGTCCTAGCTGCTGGAATTACTATACTATTAACAGACCGCAATCTTAACACCACCTTCTTCGACCCAGCCGGTGGGGGTGACCCAATCTTATATCAACACCTATTTTGATTCTTTGGACATCCTGAAGTATATATTCTTATTTTACCCGGCTTCGGAATAATCTCTCACATCGTAACATATTATTCCAACAAAAAAGAACCATTTGGATATATAGGAATAGTATGAGCTATAATATCCATTGGTTTTTTAGGATTTATTGTATGAGCACATCACATATTTACAGTAGGAATAGATGTAGATACCCGTGCATATTTTACATCAGCCACTATAATTATTGCCATCCCCACCGGAGTAAAAGTTTTCAGCTGACTGGCCACACTGCATGGCGGCAACATCAAATGATCCCCTGCAATACTATGAGCCCTAGGCTTCATTTTCCTTTTTACTGTGGGTGGACTGACCGGGATTGTACTAGCCAACTCATCATTAGATATTGTTTTACATGATACATACTATGTGGTAGCCCACTTTCACTATGTATTATCCATAGGGGCAGTATTTGCTATTATAGGAGGCTTTATTCACTGATTCCCACTATTCTCTGGCTACACCCTCGACCAAACTTACGCTAAAATTCACTTCAGTATTATATTTGTAGGTGTAAATATAACCTTCTTTCCCCAACATTTTCTTGGTCTATCCGGCATGCCTCGACGTTACTCAGACTACCCTGATGCCTACACAACATGAAATATTGTATCATCCGTAGGTTCATTTATCTCACTAACAGCAGTTATCTTAATAATCTTTATAATTTGAGAGGCTTTCTCCTCAAAACGGAAAGTCATAATTGTTGAACAACTATCTTCTAACCTAGAGTGACTTTACGGCTGCCCTCCTCCCTATCATACATTTGAAGAAGCTACTTATGTAAAAACTCTCAACGAAAAAGGAAGGATTTGAACCCCCAAAAACTGGTTTCAAGCCAACTCCATAGACCCTATGACTTTTTCAATAAGATATTAGTAAAATAATTACATAACTTTGTCAAAGTTAAATTATAGGCTAATCCCTATATATCTTACATGGCCCACCCAGCCCAACTAGGCCTACAAAATGCAGCATCCCCTATTATAGAAGAACTTATTGCCTTTCATGACCATGCCCTAATAATTATTTTTCTTATTAGCTCTCTGGTTCTGTATATTATTTCCCTAATGCTTACCACAAAACTAACACATACCAGCACAATGAATGCCCAAGAAATTGAAATTATCTGAACCATTCTACCTGCCATCATCCTTATTATAATTGCCCTTCCATCCTTACGTATCTTGTACATAACAGACGAGTTCAACAAACCATATTTAACCCTTAAAGCTATTGGTCACCAATGATACTGAAGCTATGAATACTCAGACTACGAAGACCTGGCCTTTGATTCCTATATTATGCCCACATATTTTCTTGAGCCTGGCGAATTCCGACTTCTTGAAGTAGATAACCCCACCACTCTACCAATAGAAGCAGATATCCGCATACTAATTTCATCACAAGACGTACTACACTCATGAGCTGTACCATCACTAGGCATTAAAGCAGATGCAATCCCTGGACGCTTAAACCAAGCTATAGTAGCCTCAATACGACCAGGTCTCTTCTACGGACAGTGCTCAGAAATTTGTGGGTCAAATCATAGCTTTATACCTATCGTTCTAGAATTTATTTACTTCCAAGACTTTGAAGTCTGAGCCTCCTACCTGTACATTGTATCACTGTAAAGCTAGTAAGCATTAACCTTTTAAGTTAAAGACTGGGAATATTAATCCCTACAGCGAATACCCCAACTAGATATCTCACCATGACCATTGGTAATTATATCAATAGTTGTGGACCTATTTTACACTATCCAATTAAAAGTATTGAATTTTACCTTCTACGCCACTCCAATATCAAAATTAATTAAAATACAAAAACATAATACGACCTGAGAACTAAAATGAACCAAAATCTGTTTACCTCATTCAACATCCCAACAATTCTAGGAATCCCCCTAATTACATTAATTATTTTATTTCCCACCCTACTAATAACATCTCCCAATAAACTAATTAGCAACCGAATTTCCTCACTTCAACAATGACTAATTCAACTTACACTAAAACAACTAACACTAAATCACAGCACTAAGGGACGAACTTGATCCCTTATACTTCTAACCCTAATCACTTTTATCGCTCTTAACAATCTCCTCGGACTTACGCCTTATGCATTTACACCAACCACCCAGCTATCTATAAACATTGGAATAGCAATCCCCCTATGAGCGGCCACAGTACTTATAGGATTCCGATTCAAAACAAAAGCATCTTTAGCCCACTTTTTACCCCAAGGAACCCCTATTCCTCTTATTCCCATACTAGTAATTATTGAAACAATTAGCCTCTTCATTCAACCAATAGCACTAGCCGTACGTTTAACAGCTAATATTACAGCAGGACATCTCCTAATGCACCTACTTGGAGACACCGTACTAACTCTAATATCTATTTATTTCTCCTCATCTATAATTACTGTTATTGTAATTATTCTTCTAATTACCCTAGAATTAGGTGTAGCCTTAATTCAAGCCTACGTCTTTACACTTCTAGTAAGCCTCTACCTACATGATAACTCTTAATGACTCACCAAGCTCATGCCTACCACATAGTTAATCCAAGCCCCTGACCATTAACAGGAGCTCTGTCCGCCTTCCTACTTACCTCAGGCTTAATTATATGATTCCACTTTTATCACAGCCTTCTCCTCATAGCAGGTTTACTAGCCAGCGCAATAACTATATTTCAGTGATGACGGGATGTCGTCCGAGAAGGTACATATCAAGGACATCACACCACCCCCGTTCAAAAGGGCCTTCGATATGGAATAGTCCTGTTTATTATTTCAGAAATTTTTTTCTTTGCCGGCTTCTTCTGAGCATTCTACCACTCTAGCTTAGCCCCAACCCCACAAACAGGAGGACATTGGCCTCCAACAGGCATCTTTCCTCTTAACCCTATAGAAGTCCCCCTACTAAATACAGCCGTCCTACTTGCATCAGGAGTAACAATTACCTGAGCTCACCATAGCCTAATAGAAGCTGACCAAGAAGAATCGGCCCAAGCACTATTCATGACTATTGCATTGGGTGTCTACTTTACCTACCTACAAATATCAGAATATTCAGAAGCCCCCTTCACCATTTCAGATGGAATTTATGGCTCCACATTCTTTATAGCAACAGGCTTTCACGGCCTCCACGTCATTATCGGAACCACATTCCTTATTACATGCTACCTTCGCTTGCAAATAGACCACTTTACATCCAATCACCACTTCGGCTTCGAAGCCGCCGCATGCTATTGGCACTTCGTAGATGTAGTATGACTATTCCTCTACATTTCTATTTATTGATGAGG